>JARWCS010338313.1:0-19812 GCA_034783895.1 Geukensia demissa | reverse complement strand
ATAACATAAAAACCTAAATTTCACCTTTATAACTATATCAATATACTGTGCCATATGAGACAACTATTTACAAATCAAGAGCTACGAAAAGACTAAAAAATGCAGGGAACACAATTTTGATCTTTTTGACAATTATTAATATAATTTGCACATTTAGTTGGCTAAGTACAGGGGACTGCATCCATGTCCTCATCCACAGTTCTATGCAAATGAGAGCCATTACTTTTAATCACAGATGCACCAGGGTGTGACTGAGAACCTACCAAAAAATTAGGTCAATTGACCATATGTAATGGTTGAATGACTTTGATTCCATTGGACTTCCGTTGCCATTTGTTGCACTGCATGACCTACCATTATCAGTTCAACCTACATTATATGCTTTATTTACTACAGTTCAGTTTTACATCCAACCATGCATCTCTGATATCCGACATTGAACATTATGTAGCTGGGTGTGCTGATGCATCATGGGGATTTGGTCAGCATCCCACCAAACAACAGCCTATGTGACAAATCATTTCATGATGTATTGGCTCAGGTTCAGTTTTATGTCGGACCTCGGTTACTGTGTCCCCTACCAACGATGGCAATCGGAGTATAACGGATGTATGAGAATAGAGTCTGGGCAGGGCGAGACTACATAACCTAAGATGTCAAATTATTTCTGTCACTGTTCAATATTCTGTGAAAAATTTATTGGTGTAGAAGTTGTGGATACAAGATGCCTACTTCCAAGTTTGTAGGAATAATGAGGTCCTTGTACAGCTGTGAGCCTAAACAATAAATATATAAGAACAATGAAATTTGAAGAATTTGCGACTGTTTTGTTGATATCACTTTGCTGGTTAAGGATGTGTTGCTGATACTAGATGTTGTTTTTTACAAATATTTGTAGAAAGCAACGTTGTTCACAATGTGAAGTTCCAAATATTTACATCAAAATATGAAGAAAAAAGTGCATGTCATATGGTAATTTGGGACCTAAGTTCTGTTGGAATGTACCCAGATGTGTCTGAACTTACTAAGGCGAAGAAAAAATCCTGTCTTTGCACACACATGCTCTAAACATGAGGCTGCAGCCACTGCCTACTAAGTTCGCTTTTACGGCAACTATTTTCTAAATTTAACATTTTCAAGTATACTAAAGTGAAACCTGACTATGATGAAGAAAGGATCAGAGATGGTAATCATAAAAAAAAAAAAAAACTGGTCTGAGAGTCTCCCAGGAAATTTACCAATGATGTCTGCTATATTTCAAAGCTTAGAAAAACGTGTCCATGTGACATGGGTGTCCCTTTCCCGGCAAAACAGGAAGTAGACATATGATTGAAAAAGGGAGACACAGTACAACTCAGATCAATAGAACATACACAAACTGAGAAATAGAACATACACAAACTGGGAAATCTTTGATGTACAAAATGATGGAAAGACATCTATAAGTTTGTATGGACAAGGGTAAAACTCTATGCCCCTGTTACTTCAAACCATCAAAATCGGATGAAAAATATTTTTTTTTAGATTAAAAGAAATTGAATTTATCCCCACTTACACTCTTTTAGCTAGATAACAGTAAGAGAAAGAGAAATTATGTTGACTATTTCTTAAAAGGTCTCGTTGAGAGAAATTAAATGCAAAAAAAAAAAAACCCACAAAAATCGAATGAAAAACTGCTGCAAATTCACATTTTTTCACCCTTGCCCCTTTTTAAGGAAATAATGGCAACTTATGTTTAACAGTCCTTTTAGATTTCAGGTAGTTGATCATGTAATTTTGTGCAAAAAACTAGAGGACAATACCCTGGATTGGTTAAAATCGTACCTAAATGACAGGACACAATAAAATCATACCAAACATGCATGCTCTGCACAATTAACTGTTTTTGGTATTCAAAAGAGATCAGATTTGGTCCTTTTTTATTTAATTTATACAAAAATGATCCCCCCTTATATATCAAAAACTGTAATACTGACTTATATGCTGACACCACTATGGTTGATCGATTGATTGGGGTTTAACAACACTTTCAACAATATTTCAGTCAGATTGCTGCGATCAGTTTTACTGGTGGGGGAAGGCAGAGTGCCTGGAGTGAACCACCGACCTTGGGCAGGTAACTGACAAACCTTATCACAAGAAGTCTTGGTAAACACTGTACAACAATAAAGAAGATTCAAAAGTTCCCTCCACAGCACCTTTTATTTACAATTTCTTGCTCCAATTTGAACATATATATTACTGACATTTAGTGTATACCACAATGAATGTACAATTTTTTTTCTGATGTCAAATCTTTGGACACAAATTTTTGAATTTTACATCCAGTCATAGATAGTCATAGAATCTGCTTATTCCAATGTTTTCAATATTAAGTTACAATCAACTTCTTTCCAATTTAAAATTTTCTGTTGTAATGGATTAAATTCTACACTGCTGGTGATTTGACATATACGGTGAAAGTGAATGAATTTGACACTGTTAATATTTATAATTCCATATTTTTATCTTTAACTTGTTGAATTTAGGTAATATCATAAATCTTTTCTGGTGATTATAACATTTCATTGTTGATTGAAGTATTACATGTCTTTTTCTGATGACTCTAAATGTTCTAGTACAGCAGATTTCTTCATCTTTTTTCTAGGAACATCTGTAATGATCAAAGTTATAATCAGTATTCAACGATTATTTTGATATTTCAATAATTATTTTAGACTGCGGTACTTTGCACATAAATGACAGCTTGTCTGAACAAAACAATGTCATAACATGACGGGGTTTAATCTCTCTCTTGTCTGGAATACCAGACTTGCCAGTATAAATTCTGTCAAAATCAAGAATATGATATGCTCATTTAAAAAAGTCTATTTCATTCTGTTCAAGGCCTTGGCATACTGCGTAACAGTGATTTCTTTCCACTACAAACTTTGTTTCAGGTTAGATTTAATTTCTAGAATATTATTTTCAGTATCATTTTACACTAGGAAATTTACTTTGATGAGATAATGTAGCCCAGTGAATGTTATACACTGGATAGAAATAAACAAATAAACTAAAGAATTTTATATCCATAATTATTCTAGATTTCATACCATGTGCAATGCCTCAGCATCCAGTATACTGCTTAAAAAAATCCAGAATCTGGCATACTAAAAATTATGGGAGGACAGTTACACCTTTATATTTCTTGGTACCGTAATAGTCTGGTTTAACAATCTTATCTCAAGGCAAAAAATGTAAAGAGAAACACACCTACAGATCTTAAACTAGGTATCAAATAGACAATTTCCATGTTAAAATTTTGTGATTTATGATGTTTTTGGTAAAATGAATTTCTCTGACATTTTTTTTATGCTGATTGCTGATAAACACGTGTTTATACTTAAGACTAAGACTGTATTTTATGGAAGTTATCACGGTTGTAACTTCTATTATTTTGGAGATTCCATTTAACAGATCACCAGACAAACTGCATTTCAATTGCAATTAACAAATAAATAAATAAAGACCATGGTATTATCTGAAAAAAACCACCTCTATATCATTTTCATGTACTTTAATCATCCAGGACTAAATATTTTTTGAATGGAATGCAAGATAAATAAAAGATTTTATTACCATAAGTGAACAGGTAGAACACATAAATCTGCCCCTAATTGCACAAGTTATATCAGAATTAATGACAGGGACAAGATCGGGAATAAGGTAGTATGAACCTTGCAATGGACCATTTCAGAAATGCAACGGAATTCTGGGAACGTCATTGTTCTGGTTGAATTTCATTGGTCAAGACGTCATTTACGAGGACGCTGCGATTGTGCACTGCATTTTACGAGGACGGAAGTTGAATTTCTGAATCGGTCCATTATAACTGTTTTTATTTTTTCTTGTTTCTTGTTTCGTACGAATATTTGTGAATCTTAAAATCATTTTAAATTGATTGATTGACTGTGCTTAACGTCCAGCGGCTAATATTTCCTGAATATTCAGGACGAGAACAAGTTATCCAACAATGAATCATAAATAGGGTGGGCTGGGGTCAATGTTGACGAATTTTCTAGCACAGGAAGCCAAATTAGGACTGTTTTGGATAGGAGCGGTAAATAAATCCTAAGCAGCTGGCAACCATCAACCACTCATTATGAGCTGTTGCAAAGGGGACTTTCTTCCAACACGGGACCAAATGTTTTACGTCACATCCAAATGACGTTGCCTAAGAATTCATACATTCCACTCAACCACCGGACGCCACTTAAGCAGGGGTTTTACTTGCAGGCAGAGAAACCAAACGGACTATGTCTATATCCCGGCAGCCCTCTTCTGGGAGACAAAACATGTCCATATAAAACCCATTAAAGGTCAATAGAGACCGTTTTCTGACAAATTTTACACATATATCAAAGCGAGATTGCTGACCAATTAATGTTTTATCTTTTGTTTTTATATTAAAGTTCCTTAAATCCTTGAAGTCTTAATTATTTCAAAATTCAGAAGCTACCTTCGTTATGAAAATGAATAAACTCTGAATTGATATGATTGACTTGTTTCGATTTGAGTACTTCTTTAACAGTTTTTGAATCTCAGACTTTCTATGTTTTGGGTCTAAATGTACTAATTAGAGGTTACTCATCGAAATATGCATATAGCTGGTCAAAATTCCCCATACTTATTTAATATTGGCAAATTTGTATTTGATACAATGTCCATTATCGTTATAATGGTTACAAATTATATACAAGCTGTTTTAAAATAAGAAGTGACATACTTTTTTATTTCCACATGAGGTTCCTCTGGCAGCATTGTACAAATTGTAACTGGTGGAGGATCTGTTACCTTTACAGGCCATGTGTGTGCATATATCACCGAATGCTCCAAGATTGCCTCCCTGCAAAAAAATTGTGAGTTTTAAATACACATAAAAATAGTTGTGGTGAGCGGTAGAAGCAAGAGAAAATTTCATAATTTTGACAAAAACTCTATCCCGGAAACAACCATTATGTTTAAAACACATAATGCTTAAACAGTTTTACTGGTAATTGAGATAACAAAATGTCCAAAGATACTGTCAATGACTGGACAAAATGATATAATTTTTGACGTGGTGAAAAATTAGAATTCCCATGTTTTATTTGTTTCAGATTACCATTACGACTCAGAACACTCTTTGTTATTTCAGCCTTTCATTGCTTAAGCAAATATTTAAATGAATGGGACAATCTGCTTTTCAAATGGACTTGTACTTCTTGTTTTTTCTTTTGTTGTATAAAAAGGGTTATAACACGTTATTGTGATAAATTTTGTTAAGCCACTTCCCTTTGAGACTAAATAAAACACATGAGTAGTACCAAAACCAAACCAAAATTCTCGAATTCCTTTGTATTCACAAATTTCAGTTTAGGACTTACCCATCC
This sequence comes from Geukensia demissa, assembly GCA_034783895.1. Classification (NCBI taxonomy): domain Eukaryota; kingdom Metazoa; phylum Mollusca; class Bivalvia; order Mytilida; family Mytilidae; genus Geukensia; species Geukensia demissa. Next base: position 14,398 of record JARWCS010338313.1, on the reverse strand, counting down.
ATAATAAGAATCATCCCCGAGCTTCATTCTACATTGTTTGTTTGGATCAAACAATTGTCCAGTAGCAACATTAGTTAATCCTGCAAATTCTCTTTGATCATAATAGGACTTCCTGATTGATAAACAATTATATCCATGATTGCTCCTGAAAAAAGTAATATAAATCTTCGAAAATGTTTATAATTTGATTATTTTATACAAGACAATGGCAATTATCAAAATGTTGCAAAACTGGTCATAAACGCAAGCGAGAGGTTACAACACAAAATAGTTGTAAATAATTTGTAAGAAAGACATGAATTTTTCGTAGTGTATCAATCCTTATATATATATTTTATATTTGTATATTAGGCTCCATGTGTCTTCCTTATTTATCTTTTATACTCATTATGATCACAAGTGAAACACACATACACAAGCACAAATACACACATATATTGTTAGCTTACAATGTTTGCAATCTGTCTAAAAAGTAGCTCTTTGAACATTCCGAAAACTTAAATGGATTCAGTCTAGTACGAACTGTTACGTCACCACCAATAGACGTCATAATGTATTTATCATGAGGTGTACAAATGTTTCTGTCTCCGTCATGTCTTGCTCCCAAACTGAAAATAAATATAGTCTAATTTATAAATTTGTAAGAAATTCATAATTTTCAATATCAAAATTTGTGGCTGATATTATAAGCTAGTTCTGTTTAATAACTAAACTATTTAAGATGGCAGTATTTTATTTTATAACCGTTGATTGAATAGTTAGCAAACTACCTACCTATGACCAAGTTCATGTGTAGCTGTTATGATACAGTCGAATCCACCCTTATCTTCTATAATAGAAACACTGTCTTGTCTGCAGACTGAATCCAAGCTTGCAAAACCTAAAATATACGTATAAAAATTACCTGAAATTTGATCTCTTGATAACAACACACTAAAAACTTAAAACAAAAAACACCAAAAACAAACACTATAAGAAAATAAAAAAAGCAAAAAACTTATCCATGTTACTTATTATAGTACTCTTTAAAGATTAATGTGTAGATGGAATGACACTTATATTTTCTGATTTAAATCAAACTTTACGTGTTAAGTTAAAATTTTCTGTTGGAGCATAGCCAATGTAAATACCCATTAAAATAAGAGAAGTGAGCTTTGATTAATACTGATTCTTTAATACTTACCAGTTACAGAGTAATCATGGGTAAATTTGGTATACAGATCACGTCTGAAAAACAGAGAAGGTTTATTAGTCAACAACTGTAAGGGTCTATTAGTACCTTCTTACCACTAAGAACATTTAAATTAATTTTTAAGTTAATTATTGTTGTGAATAACACCGTTTGCGACTGCACATTGGCTTTGTCTACTGGGTAACACGACGGGTGCCACTAGTGGAGCAGGAGTTGCTTAACCTTCCGGAGCACCTAAAATCACCTTGGTTTTGTAGGGTTCGTGTTACTCTAGCTTTGTTTTTCAGTGTAATGTTGTGGGTGATCTGTTTGTCTTTCGTTTCTTTTTTGTTGGCAATGGTGTTGTATGTCTTCTGGTTTAACGATTTCTGTCTGCCCCTTTGGTATCTTCGAATTCTTCTTTTTTTATCTTCATCATGTTTTCTTTACATTTTCAGCATTTTTTCTGGCCAAAACTTGCATTTAGAACATCAGAACATAACGACTGACATATGTACCCTTCTTTACGTGTGCTTCTGATCATAAATCTCAAGTCACTCAAACGTTGCCTATCCAATTGCTCGTTATTACAAACTTAATGTATTGATAAAAAACCTACCCAGTAAAAATCATTAGGTGGTCGTGAGGAGGTAGTTCTGACATCATTTTCTTTCTCCAGTCAATAGCCTTAAACATAACATCTTCAACTGATGCTTCGTATGGATCATTCCAAATATCTACCATATGATTCTGTATAAGTAAAAAACAAAATGAACTTTTATATTTATTTAGTGTATATTTATTCTGTTCTCTGTTATATCAGTAGTTCGTCTGCAAGTTCTTCAGTTTAGTGCAAATTACATGTACAAATACCTTATATTTTGTATTCCTTAAATGATAATTCGAAATAGATTGGTTACTTTTTTATCGTAATATTTTAACAACTAAGATTATTCAACAATATTAGGAAAATTTACAATAAGAAAACTTACGTCATCCATTATATAACCAGTTACAACAATGCGGATTTCATAGACAGGATGCCTTATATTTCTGTATCTGATATCCATCTGTAAAAATATGGCATTTGTCAGCATTGTGTTGATGGAGATATGAAACAAATGTTAAATGTAATATTATGTCCTTCAGCATACATTCGCAAAATAAACTTCAGTCATGAAAAACGAGCTGTTAATTTTTAAAGGCATTGGATCATTTGAACATTAGAAACTAAACTGACAGAAAACAAAACGAATGATAATCAATTCTTGGCTTTGATGAAGTTTGGTGTTATAGACATTTAAAGAATATTGCTATTATCTTTTTTTTTTATAGTAATACAGTTATAGCTTACCGCATTAACAGTATGGGCATAATATTGTCGTATCGCAGCTTTAGTGTTTTCTTCCTTTTGAGCCCTAGTGTATCCTCTACTTCTGGCAAAAAATCTGTAAAAGTTAAAGTTCCCACGTCATTTCATTCAAATTGGTTTTGGACGGTAAAATCGTAGCGAACATAGCATTAAAGAAGTCATCCATAAAAATCTTGGTGTTAAAATATCAATGAAATATTGAAAAATTTACAGGTAATAAATTGGTTTTTTAATAAATAAAATTATACTTTTATTAGTTTTCGCGTTACTTTTCCGTAATTTATCTCTCCGCCAATATTGATTATTATGGTAGCTGAGAATTATTTACCGTTGATATATAACTTCATCCACGACGATTAGAAGACCTACAGCAAAAGTATTGGCTGATCCTGATGGTTGACTTCTCTGGTACTTCACATCAAAGCTTGAACGTTTTTCATAAGAAGAATGACCAGAACTTTGAGTATATCGAAATGAGTTTCTCATGGCAAAATGCTCAAAATCTGTTGGTTTAATTAATTCTCGTTGAAATGATGTCGAAATGGCAGCAACCTCTTGATTTTCTGTAATATTACAAGAATAAAAGATGTTTTGTTTATACTGTGTGAAGTAATTTCAAAATTGAAATTTATCTGTCCCATAAAGTAAAAGCTAACATAATAAAAAGATTTGTATAAATATTTCTTAAAGCATCTTGATCTCTGTAGTGTCGTCGTCGTTACTACAACATAATAGTTTTTACACTTTAGAGGCTAATTTGCTGAGCCGGTTATTTTTTCATTTACGATTTTAGCCAATAAAACCTACTTGGCTTGTGCTTGGTGTAGGGGTTAAAAGGGTATAAAGTTACAAATAAAAAAGTGAAAGAAAGGTATTTAAGAGAAAAATAAATGTAAGTAAACCAACCGTCCGACTGAGAGAATTTGATGTGTAGGACGTTAATGACCTTCAACCTCCACCCTAATTAAACCATAAAATCTAACCTCCTGTGAGACAGTTTTTTCCATTTCCCTCGTGTTGCTTCCTGGGATAAACATTATACAAATCATCTGCTACAAATCCCGATGATCCAAGTTCTAGGTTTGGTTTTATATCGAAGTCTGTACCATTGAAGTTGATTGATCCAAGCTATCAATATGATTAAAACAAGCTGATATAAAATGGACCATATAAAAAATCCTTACTGACGATAAAACAACCGCAATCATTAGTTTAAGTCGTTTTGATGTTTGTTTGTTTTTTTGTTTTTTTTTTTTGGTTCAGTTTTGTTTTTGTCGTAAATTTACAAGTGATATAAAAATAGGGTTGAACATCATTTTGTTGTAGTGATAGTTACTAAACAGTCATTCAACAATGATAATCACTAAAGTCAAAGAGAACTATTTTGACATTTTGTATCACAATGGTATAATAGCAAATATGGAAACTTGAAATTCAATGTGTGTTGTATTCTATATATAAAAATATGCCAAATTTACATCATTATTAATTTATTTGTGTATCCATGTTTCTAATCCTAGCCCCATTTTTGTTAAGAAGTAAGTGACAAACACAATATTATTATCATAATAGTTTTCAGAATACTGGTTAATCATGCAAATTTACAATTAGTAATTTCTAAAAATATACCAGAGCTTATCAAATATAAATCTTACTGTTTTTAGGATTGCATAAAGTATAAAGATTGTTAAGTTCTTGAACTTGAAGATTGTGTGACTTACAAATCGTGGTTTACAAAGTCCATAGTCCAGACCCTCACAAAACACAGTAAAAGCTGCCAGTGTATCGTCGCTTTGATATAAACCAACATTCTACAAAAACAGAAATTATATTGTATGACATTTGCTATTTCAAACAATAGTGCAAGCTGTACTTTGACACTGTCAAAGTTAAGCCAATTATCAAAACATAAAAACTTTAAGTGAAAGTGAGGCTTTCCCAATATATGCGTTATCTGGAGTGTTAAACATGGTTAATACATGTATACAAATACATGTCCACTAATAATTGTATTAGAGGCTCCAGATTCAGAGTTTAATTCTATATTTGATTTTATTGTTTTGTAAAGATTGAATTAATATGGGCTGACGATGCTGAACATGGAAAGTACATTTTATATAATGGTTATGTCGATGCTTTGTTCTGACCCCATCTTGCTGTTCGGTTATTCCTTAGGACTTTAAAGTGACGTTAACGATGCCGAACATAAACCTATTACTTCTTCTAGATTTCATGTTGATAAGGATGTTCCAGATACAAGAATATGTGTTATGGTAATATGTTATAGATAATACCGCTATGTTGACATGATGGATCATTTGAATGTCTTTGCATTTGAATGGATATCGAATTTATTACATTAAATTAAGTTTAAACGCATATATTATTATCGAAAAAGTCTACAATCAGTCAAAAGTGATAATAACTGACTGAACTGTCATGGAATTTACATAATTCATATTTGCAAAAAGTAATAATTTGTCGAAGATTGGCAGTCTTTATACTTGTTAGAATCATAATCTTTGAACTGTTATCATTTAATGCCATTGTGCACCTCCGATTTTTATTTTGGTGCTGAACAATAGTAGTGGTCTGCCACCACAAAACATTGAACTGGCCAAGGCTAAGCATAGATGCCACTGTCCATTTTGTGGCAGCGACTGCTTCTACTTAGTCAATTTTCAGTGGACCTTTTGTGCATTTTTCATTTTGATTCTTGTTTCGAACGATATCTGGGATTTTACATAGCAAAACACCAATTTCCTTTGGTACACATAGGGAGTACATAGTTTTTCGAGTAACTTTTTGCTTTGGACTTCTCATCTATGAAATAAAAAATATATAAATTTTTGGTATCGATCCAGGTCGATCCAGATCGGCCTGTAGGGTAGATACAGAGGTTGATATGGATATCAAATCCGTATCATTTCCATTTTAATCCCTGGTTTCTATTTTGTGGTAAATTGTTAATTGCGTTTCCCATATCGTCTACAGAAGTGAACCCATTTCTTGTATGCAAAGAAATTTTCCAATGTATAATTCCCCAATAATTTCATATAGTTCCTGTTTAAAGGACAGTTGACATTAGATGTCCCATTTATAAATCATTATCAAATTCATTAGCTTAGTTATAAAAGAAATATTTGATTTATATTTCCTGTACCTGTTCAATTGCAACATGGTCTTTGACTATTATTGCACCACCATCGGAATCTTCTTTGACAGCAAATACTGGTTTTGATTCAGTATCTTCATTGTTACGAAACAGATGCATTGTTCGGGGTCCCTCCTGATCCATGAGGAGATCTATCTGGATGTGAAAGTTTTCTGGCATGCCGTTTAGGAGCTGGTAGTTTGGGTTAGAGTTGAGGTTTTTTATTATCGCCAGTCCATGTTGCGTTGGAAAACCTAATAAACGACCATTAAGCAAGTTTATACAGAACTCCCAGCAACATAAATGTCAGTTATAACTTAAAAACATAGATTGTCTTATACACATTGTAGAGTGAATGCCTGTTGACCAAATGATTTTATTCGTTGGGAGAAGAAAAACTAAATGGTTCTTGCATTTAGCAAAAACTCTCCAAAGGTAAAGAGTATATTTTTCTTGTTATTTCATAATAAAGTCAACAATAACGATTTACCTTATATGTAGATAACTCGATCGCGAAATACCTCAAACATTTTTCTTTCGATTTCATTGGTTGTTATTATACTTATCAGCAGGTTTTTCTCTGGTGTTGTCTCGCTTTGTACCACTTGTTACTTGTGACGTTATCACTATACTTTCGAATTTTATTTCTTTCTGTTTTTTAATAAAACTTTAATTAACTATGGTGTTTTACTTTCTCGAGTATATTTGTTTTTTCTGCACGCTTTCGTATCGCGATCATTGAGATGAAATTGTCAACCAGGCGTTAAACAACATTCAATAAATCATTGCACTTTTTCATGAAATAAATAAGAGAGTGCTTATTGGATCTGGTGATTATTTTTGTGTTTTAAAAACAAAGAATTAGCCACAACTTCTTAAGAGCAAACATGATCATTGATCTAAAAAGCAATACCAAACAATAAACTGCGTACAATTTTATGTGGTCATTAAAAATCATAATGATAGTATTCGTAATTTTAAAATAAAAACAATAAGAAGTTCTTACCAAAGTCAAACTCTGATGAGGTAGAAATAACTTTTGTAAATCCCAATAATAAGAAACATGCAATCATTTTTTTCTGATGAACTGATCTTGAAATTCGCTGACAAAATTTAAACACTTTGGTGAATCATCAATACGAAAAAGTCATAAATCCTTTTGCTTAAATTATTAAATTATTTCTGCCAAATATGTTTTAATGAATAAATAATTAAATCCAAAAGTAGATGATTTCACTTCACGTTTCAATGTTCAACTTGAAAAAAACGATTTGTTCCATGGAACTAGTCGTTTATATATGTACATTTTAGACATCCACCCCCGTCATCCAATCACAAAGGAACATCTAGTATTCAAAAAGTACAATAAAAACTTCCGCCATTATTTATTTTAATTCAATTAATAGTGTATAAGTATGGTTTCTCTTAATGAGAAAAATAATAAAGGTATCATTTGTTTTGATTTATTTATTCTTTACGTGCCCTATTAATGTACAACAACAAGCCAGACAACTGAATATATATTGTTTATTCATCAAGCATTTCATTTTGGAAACATTCTTCTCATTTGGAAAAGATAAAGGTAAAAACAAGACGGATAACCTGAGCATTTCCTGGTTTAGTTATGATTATGACTATTAACAAAAACTTTCATGTTTTGGTTGCAGAATTTTAATTGCTGTAAAATCAACAAGAATTACCTAACAAAATGTGCACAAAGACGACATTCTTGAAATTTTCATGATGTAATTTTAAATAAATTTCTCCTCATGCCTTGACCTTTTTTAAAACAATAGCACGTTCTGTTTTGCACTTTAACAAAAATCTTTAAGACATTATGTATCATGAAAATTGTAAAATATTTTGTAGTTGCTTTTTCTGTTTTGAAGTCATACAAACAGCTATATTGATAAGTAGAAGTTTTCTTTTTCAAAAACAACTATCCTGACTTTTTAATAAATGATATCATAATTAAAAATCAATTTAGTAAAGATTAAAATTATGTAAGATAAAATATTTTGGAATTATTTGTAGGATATTGTTGAATTGTTTTTATATATAAAAAGTTCCGAACAGCTTCACCAATAAAACTGACCACTCTACAATATAATATATTGTTGAAAATGACGAAAATAGTTATTTGAACTTCCAGATAGGGGTTTTCCTTGAATATAAATATGCAAAAGTAGGAATATTCTTAAATATTCTGTGATTCGTGGTAGAAAAAGCCTCACAAGAATTCCAGTTATGTGAAAAAATATTTAAGAAACAGATAAAGTTTTTCACAATTATATCAGGTGTAATTTTTTGTCTGTCTGCAATACCGAGGTAGTTGTATGTATCGCGTATTCTATATACAAGGAGACAAATGCAGCTCGTTTCCAAATCTTCTTTGCAATTCATCATCATATTGACTATTATGAGTAAATATGTTTAAACCAATTTTATAATTTTTTACACTTTCTTGTATTATGACATTGAAACCATTATGATTCTTTCTATTTTATTTACTTAAAAGCAAAAGGAGTCCATTTCACCCCAATTTATTTTTGTACAGTTTGTTTCAACACGAGTTCATATAATTCTAGATTTTGATGGTATTTTATTTTATGAACTTCTACTGCGTGTGTCTTACAAATAACGTGCAAGTCCAGAGTATATGATCTATGTATATATCCAAACTCAAAATATGGATCATATTTTGCAAATGAACTAACATGGACAATTATGCCACATCTTTTTAAACCACTATAGGAATAAAACAAAACCATTGTGAGTTTAGTTCTTCCATTATTGGACTACTTCAGACTGCAACATCTTTGCGGTTTTTAGACATATATGCTCTTCTTTGCATATTTTAAGGAGGAGTTCAGAAAGAGATGGGATCGAATTTAAAAAAATAACAACATGGCTAAAACAGAACAATTCCAACAGAAAACAAAAAATGTTGTACAGAACAAAATATCAAATAAAATATGATAAAAAATAAGATCTCAACACCAGAATATAACAATATTATCTAGGAGCAGTTTCTGCACAATCACAGAAGAAAAAATAAAAAAGGAGACGAGTCTATAGACACGGTAAATCCGAGAATAAGAAATAACAGAAACCAAACAAAAGACAGAAAACAATAGGGGTTGAACTCAGCTAGTACAGAAGGGCAGGTAATGACTTTAAATCACTAACCTTATTTTCCATTTTCAAATCCAGGAGTTTAAGTCCAATATATTGGGAAAAGAAGCTCCTGTGATTTATACGATATGTATAGAGACTTTAAATATATCATTTTAACCTCCTTATGGGAGAAAGAGAGCACACAATTGATGTTATGAAAAATTCTAATGTGGAAAGAGTTTTAGAACATAGAAAGAAACAAATTTTGACCCGAGTTGTTTTGATTGACAAATATGGAAATATAAGAGCAGATAACTAACTTTTATATACTTCCTACATAAATTTTAATATGTTGTTTAGTAAATAGTCATTACATGTATAATAATTTATTTAAATGTTTGAGTCTCAATTTACAAATGCAGCAACGTGACAATAAGCTGAATAAAATATACATGCCAGCATAGAATACTATACATCATGTTGAAGTTGGGGTTAATTAATTCGTTTTCGTGCTTAATTATTTCGAAGTTGGTTCAATAAACAAATTGATTGAAAGCCCCTCAGAAGTTTATGGTTATATTTTTGAAATATTATATATTACTTTATTTGCTTATAAAAATATTGAATTTTTTCAAGGTCACAAGTTGTTTTCTCAAATTAAAGTATTTATTTGTCTTTTGTTTAAATGCAAATTATTTGCTTCCAATAACATCCTAGAGTTATAATAAGGAGATATTTATATCATTAACACAATCACTTGAGGTTCAAGTATAAGAACTGAAATATGTTAAAAGCCTGATGTAAAACTTAATATGTAATGTAACAAAAACTTTTAATTTAAAAAATGGGATATTTCCCTGCTGAAAAAAATATTTGTTGAGTCCTGGAAATGTATGTTGGAAAGAAACAGTTTACATCTTTCCAACATTGTAATTTGTACAGTTCTCTGATTGTTATCTTTATATTTGCCTTATCAGCGTTTTTTTCTTCACGAACTGTATATTTCATTTGGTCTTTAAATGTAACTAGAAATTTACAAAGTTTGTCTGATCTTTCTATTTTTGGCCCCTAGAGTATCTAATGAAGATAAATGCAGAAAAGCGCTTTACCCTCAGTTACATTTGGCTTTTGAATATTTGTTAGAAACGTATGTAAGAGAAATCGTTGATCGTTGTAATATTAATTGTCACCGCTTTGTTTAGTATATGCATATACAACAATACCTACAGAACAACAATGTTTCAATCACTAGTGATAACCCAGAAAGGTTTTGAATTATTTGTCTCCAAAATAACCTAGACGTTTTTAAAACCTCATTTTTTAAATTGATCATTTAATTAATCACCCTGGTCATTGTAGGGTTCGTGTAACTCAAGCTTTAGGTTTCAGTGTAGTGTTGTATGTTTTATGTTTGTCTTTCGTTTCATTGTGTTGGACATGGTCTTGTCTGTCTCTCGACTTAACGATTTCTGTCTGCACCTTTAGTTACTTCGATGTCGTTTTAACGTTTTTTTCTCTCGAAATTATTGGTTTTAAGTGTCGCAGATGATTTGACAGCCTCGATTGTGTTCTAAGTATCGACATATTTTTTTAAATAAAGGACTGTTGAAAATGTCTCACCTTGAGAAGACAAGGGTCGTAAAGGCACGTTTTGGCCCAGGAATTTTGCTAAAAATAAAAAGTGGCTAATTCTATCATTTGATATCCTTTGTATTAAATAATGCATATAAAAGAAAATACAACAGTTTCCTTTATATATTAATTGGTTCTACAACGGTCACATAGCACAAAGCAATTGAATAAATATGAAAATACTTAGATTTAAATTACTGAATTTGATGCAAAATTTGACACTATTTTGTCTATTTTAATATAGATCGCACAACAACATCCGAACCCAACTTTGCACAATTAAAGATCTATTAATTACACATATTTAGTTAAAATATCTTTGTGGTTTTTTTTAGATCTATATTATTTTGAACACTTAAAAAATTCGGTATTTTTACAGATAATGATACATTTTTTCAAAATAGTGAAGTATGCCCTGTCGTTTTGTTGAAATGATGAAAATTATATAAAAATCAACTGTGAATTTCACAACAACTTATTGTTCTGGGTCGAATATTGGGCTTAACGTACCTTCTCCTTTGATCTGTTATCTAGATGTAACGTTCTGACACTAGTCATGTTTAATGCGAGTCGTTGGTTGTTTTGTTGTCGTTTTGTCTTATTCATTCTTTTATTTTGAAGAGTTCTTTTTGGAATATTATTTTTGATATTCTTCTCCGAGATAAAATTGTCATATGCCACCTACTTAATTTTTCGTTAAGAGAACATTTTCTTTCATCAGCATTTTGAAAATTTCATTTGTCGTTGATAAGTCCTTTGTAAACTTTAAGGTAGATTAGTACAGATAATTATTTTTCAGGATAATTTTGTTTCTGTAGGTCCCTAATCGACGGAAGGCGTACGTAAAAGCGTCAATTTGCAAGACGTCATATCTCTTTGAATTAAACTTAAATACTGTCGGTTCAGTTCGTTTACAATGATTTTTTTATTCAACATTATTAATAAACATTTTTAAGATTAACCTCGATGTCGAGGTTTACTATTAAAAATTGTGTTTTTGTAATGTTTTTAGAATTTACGGTATTTCCAAAATGTGTGTACATTTTTGTCGTTAATTTAGTATTTCGATTTGGTTTAGATTTGAGTACTTATTTTACTATGTTTGGATCATGGAATTCCTACGTTTTGGTTCTAATGCTACTGATGAGAGGTTACTCCTTGCATTGTACATATAGTTTACCTTATTTATTCAACACTGGTAATTTTGTATTCTGAAAACTAAAACCACAAGAAATAAAATCATCCAAAAAGAACCTCCATTATCACAGAAAAGATGTAGTACGCTGTAATAATATGACAAAAAATTTAATTTGATTCGCAAAGCATATAATTGAATTTTTGATAGATAATATCAGAACTTTAGTTAAACTGGTAATTCTAAATAAAAACAGAACATAACGATACAATGAGACACTTTGCGACCATTTTAGAGTATACCATTTATAAGTACAAAATGATTGATCAATTAGGTATTTTGCAATCAATTTAACACGTACATCTGACGAGTCAATTTGGAGGTTATCGCTTGATTTTGGAATCAGCCTTTGATGGAGGTCTGGCCGTGACCTCTAGATTTTCAACTTATTGCGTCTGCGGCCATTCATTTATTTCACAGCATGAAAATTAAGCAACCGTTGACTTTGGATGGTGTCACCATTCAAATCACAGGATTTTTTTTGGGTTTTGAAGACAATTCCATTATGCATACAAGACAATTTCTTATAGCAGGTCAATCGATTTTGTTTATGATTCATAAATTAACATTTTGACAATATTATGATTTAATAAATTGATCTGCTGACAATGATTGATGACCATTTTTGTTATCCACAAATTCTACAAATTATTAAATAAGAATAGAATACATTTAAATTTTAAGTCGTAAAACAATTCAAAGGTTAATATGACGCCGTTCTGGTGAGAATGCGATGACTAAGCACATATCTTTAGGAATACATCTGCTTTATATTCAGCTGAAATAAAAGTTATAACAGCGACTGATTTATTTATTCTATTGATACTTCGATCGAAACTAATATATTAATATATCATTTACAACTATTCTAATTAATTAGATTTAAAATTGATGTTGATTTGAAAGTATTTTATATCGATGGGTAAATTAATTTTGTAATAAAATGACCAGTTAATAGGCAGCCTTGACGCATTTATTGTTAGTTGTCACATATCAGAGGCCGATATATTTAGTAGATACAGAAATAAAGAGGCTAAGATCAAGGTATAACTCCAATTGTAAAGATATTTCATTCGGTGAATAAAACTTTTTTTTAGTTACCTGTTGTATTATAATAATTTTACTGAATGTGAAACTCACCCTCATCAACATCTTATCATTATTTAAAGGATACATGAGACCCGAACCCAAATTGTATTGTTTGCCTTTCCTTGTTTTCGGCCATTTCATATTTTCTAGATCATAGATTTGAAACTTTCCTGTCTTCATACTCTACATCTGTAGAGAAAAATAGTCAACATAAGTATTTGCATCATTAAAATAGTATTGGATGTATCTCATATGCTTTGTATCGGTGATGGAATTCAAGATCATCAAAATGTTTAAAAAAAAATACTTGCAAATGGTTCTATATTGCAGGAGTAACAAAACAAACCGAGTAGCAGATCTTAAAATAACAATGTAAATAATCAAAGACAATTATAAAGCTGAATGCTGTATTGATTTCCCAAGGAAAAAATAGTTATAAACAAGCATATATCAACAGATATGGCAATCAATTACAAAATTACAATAAAGTACAAATGTAAAAGTAATTTGTATGGACATTTTTTAAGTTATAGAATAGCAAAGAAAACAGTAAACTAAATGAATTATCGTTATCTAACTTTGTAATCTCTTTTGGTCTTGTTATTATAACGAGATATTATATGAATAAATATTGTTTGTCAATTGAATAACGTCTTCAAGTCTAGAAATGTGTGTTAGAATTAAATTTAAAAGTCTATTTATAAATATGCCATGCTATATATAATCTAAGTGTTGTTTAAATAAATAATGAATCTATTTCAGAAATAGATTGATTGATGGATGTTATTGGAACTTTACTACCATTTGTGGTATACTAATTTCATTATTCTATTTACAAGCGATATCACATGGTGATAAAAGATAACCTATAATATGAGTCATAACCACAAAAATATGAATACAATTTTAACAAAACCCCCACTTATAAACATTTGGAACAAGACTGCTTTAACCTCGCCGCATACAAGACATACACCATTTAATTTAGGAGCGTTGAAGTGGTTACAAGCGTTTGTCCCAATCCAGTAGCGGTCATGCCACTGTTGAGATTTTGACAGTAACCTGTTAATATTAATTAAGTCGTTTTTCATTTAGAATTTTCGGATGGCAATCTTTATATCATAGACAATCAAACCTGTTTCTATCTCTTTTAATTGTTGCCTCTATCTTTATTAATTTTTGACACGTCATTTAACATCTAGATAAAAATTAAAAACAAGGAATTTGTGTACACTTGTCACATATTTAAGCTGTTTGAGAGCTTGTAACAATCGAAGGGCTGGCCATCTTTTTATTAAGATGAAGTTCGATCTTTAACACCCAGATTTTTTTTTTAAAAAATGCGATCTTTTGACATTTATTCAATATTACTTATTTGTGATGTTCCAGCATAAATAATCAGTCAACTTATTAGGGCATTGCAGGTTTCCGTCACAATAAAAACACATTGGTCATGAAATAAATAACATTAGCATTCTAGTGAGGGCGATGCTTTGCAAAACACTTATGTGTGTTGTTTATTAGGTTTAGGTCTTATCATGGAAGTAGTCAATATAATTCTTCTGTGGTCTTATATGTATTTCATCGAAAGGTCAAAATACAAAATTACCAATGTTAAAGAAATATGGAAAATTTAGGTATGCTATATGTACATTTCAAGGAGTAACC
>JARWCS010338283.1:0-11708 GCA_034783895.1 Geukensia demissa | reverse complement strand
ACCGTTAAAAAATCACTTTCCCGCGGCAAAATTTCACTTTCCACGGGTAACGGGAAATGGGAATCCTAGAGCACTGCTGGATAGAAAGATTAAAATAATGAACAACTGTTAAGTAGCTGATTCAATGCATAACAGTTGAAGAAAGCATTTTAGCAAAGTGCTACAATGGGATCAAACAATTAAGTCTGATTAATCAATAAGCTCCGTTAGAAAGAAACAGGCCATATACAATTTGCATAAAGCCGACTTGATGTCATGTGTTTTATACAATTATTTGTGCAAGTAGATTTCAAAAACACTTTAAGTCCAGAAAATGACAAATAAGAATTTTGCAGTACTTTCGAACATCTAATAGGGGTCTAACTTCCATGTTTTTGTTGTTACTTGAATATTAAATATGTGTAAAAAATGTTAAATGATTTCTATCTGATGAACCTCATACATGTATATCTTTAATATTGCAACCTGAAAAAAAGTCCAGTTAGTTTTTTTCCATAAGTGATGATCATGATCACAATGACTGTCATTGTAAGCAACCCATAATGTATGTATGTTTTTTGCCTATGATTGGGTACTGTTATCAATTTCTCAAATGAATTTATAATTAACTTGTCATAACAAAAGTTCCAAAAAGAAGAAATATTATATAATATTAGTTCCTCTGGAACTTCTACTGTAATATTTTTTCCTGACAGAATAAACCTTATATAATATATGTTCCTACAGGAAAATGCATAATGAAATAATATATAAGAAAAGTTCAATTGGAACTTCTGTTATGAGGAACAAATATATGTTGACAAACTTACCAAATGAAACTTGTCACTTCATAAAGCAAAAGCTTCCCTATGGTTAGCTAATAGAATTGTTTTAAAATGTCTACGATGAATTTCTATTATGCAACATTAAGATTTTGTCTCCTTAGCAGTGTCTGTTGTTCTGATTGTTTTTTTTTTCATAAAATTATTCCACACAAAGCAGGATATATATCAAAAAGAATATTTTCAAACTAGTGAGCATTGTATATCACTTGCTTTAAATTTAATACCCATTTGATAAAAAATAAAAATGACAATTACCTCATCAATTTTTGTATTTTTTAAACTTTAAGTCCACATGGACTACAGGTCTAATCTGCAATTTTCTCATAGGCTTATAATGGGAAGTTCATCATAGTCTTGTTTATAGTTAGAAAATATGATATTTTGTTATTCAATAACGCAAGATATACAAATATTCACCCATAAAACTTTTTTTTACCAAATTGGCCTTCAAACAAGTGAAAAGTGTAATCTAGATTTCAAATTAAAGTAATAGCTTTTTATGGAATGTTTTTCTGTAAATATGAGATAAAGCATAATCTATGCTTATTTCATGTTGTTAATTTATGATGAACTCATATGCCCAATTTTCATTTTCTCCTAAGAAATTTCACCGTTACATAATATATAGACATACATATTTAATCCTCTCATTAATGAACAGCTGTCTGTTTGATCCAGGAATTCCAATAAACAAGTAATATTTCCACTGTTGTTGAATCGAAGAATTGAATGAAGCAGTTCATCAAAAGTAAGTCCCCTTATGTGCAGTTTTCTCCTATAAAACAAAACATTTATTCATTAATATTTAAATACTAAGTCATCATCTTGACAGCAGAAATTATGGTTTTACCTACATGACATATCTGACACAAACCAGGACTCTATAAGTGAGCAGAACAACAGAAATTTAGTAATTAACTTTGCCATATCACTGGAAAATACTGAAAAGAATCACTGACTCTTTATATATTACAAGTGTGCTGGCCATCTTAAATCTTATATCCCCTTAGTATTTTGTCAGAGAGCAGCACCGACACAGGTTATTTTGATCATGTGTGTATGGATGTATTTCAGGTAAGTTATTAAAAGAAACATAAAATTCTATGCAAAAAAGATAAAAATAGAAGTAAAGACAAATAGCGTTGTAAAGTAAGACAAAAGGAGAGGGTCTGATCTGTTAATTAGGGAAATAAATTTCTCAACCCAATTTCCGAAAACTTTTAAGCCCGAATCCCGGATCATGTTGTGTAATTCTGCATTCCAGCTGTATAAAATGACAAATCCCAGGAGCCCCAAAAGGTCCTATCCCCACCCTTCATAGGCTGGTGGACATTTTAAACTGTATTTTAATATATACTCCATAAAAAAAGAAAACCCACTTTTAAGGTGTTTTTTTTTAATCATCCAGTATTGATTTAAAATTCATATTTAGAAGAATGAAAGAATGATTATCATACCTATTGTATTACTATGCAACATTGGTTTCACCTATAGCAGATCATTTGCCAGTTCATTCAACAACAGAGGAAAAATTGATCAAGGAATAAGGATTCCATTACCCCCTAACTAACAATTTATCGGTCATATAAATGGTTTAAAATATAATTACCTATACTGAACTGGAAACTCATCTTCATTAATTAATGCCTGCAAAAAAAATTGTACAAAATTATTAGAGTGGATTTGAAAATATAAATTGCTGATGATTATTTTTAAATTTGAATGAAAAGGAAAACAGAAAAATTACACTGACAAAATCTCTTGTTCATAAGGTAATCCTGCAAATTCTCAGATAAATTGATTGTTTATTATGAAAAAAAAACCAGAATAACGGCCTAAAAATTACTGAATGCCACAGCAAATAGTAACCATCAGATATTTATGAGACAAATCTAATGGATAATTCTATTCTAGAACTTTAAATCTTCTCTCTTTCACTGTCAAACAACTTATGTTTTAAAAAAGGTGAGTACACACAATTTGGATTAATCCTTTCCCATATTGTATTTGCTTGTGCTCCTTGTGATAAGCCGAAAACTTCTGGTTCGCATTTTGCTCATTGTTAAAGGCAGCAGGTAAACTTCCTATGTTAATATTTAACCTGGCACCATGTGCTCAATAGGTTTTTGTCTGATTGAGGTCTCATTAAATCTCTTGTATTTGTTTTTTTTTTTGGTTTTTTTTTTAATTGTTAATCTCATACCAATTTTATGTGAGACATATCTTCTGGCAATGATCTTTCTACCATGGAAACAATCAACTTTTCTGTTTCTGGGTTTACATTTAATACAACAGCTGAAAAGATAAAATGTTTTTTTATTATAGTGATTAAGGCTGTTATGAAAGCATTTAATGTCATCACATTTTATTTTTGGGGCCTTTAACAACTTGCCTTATGGTGTGAATCTTTGTCCATTGTTAAACTCCTTGAGGTATCCTGTAGATGTGTATCCTCATTATGTTTCTAAAATTGCTTCTCTTAATTTAAAACCAACTTCATTCAGTTTTCTTTTCTTGTATAGTCTTCTAATAGAGAAGACAGATTATTCACATTCAAGTAGCTTTGATTTAAATGTCCACCAGTTGTTATAAGAGAGCTTAAAAGAAAAGAGATTGGGGGGTGTTTTTGAAATTGATAGAAGCAATCTTTGAAACTGAATGAGGAATAGATATTGAAATATATAGTTACAGTAACAATGTTTCCACAATAATAATGAAAAAAGGATAATATAAGGTAAATGTACATGAGAAAAAAATCATAGAATGCAAGAATGATACAAATGCTTTTATTGCACTGTTAGGCCTCAATAAATAAATTTTATGATTTGGCTGTTTAATTCATTTCTTACTTGAACTGATATTTTGGCCTATCTTAAGATTTTTTTAAGTTATTTCTATTTTCTGTTCTGGTATTGAATAAAATTTACCATAAGAGAAACAGGTTTCACAATCGTGGAAGCTGCGTATTGCCTAGCCAGTATGTTATTCAATTTCAAATAATAATAAACTCGTCTGAGGCTTGATTAATACAATCCATAAAAATTGTCCAATGGCTTCACATTTTGTGGGAATAGGTTTGATTTACAATGACACAGCTCAGTTCAATACACAATGAAACCACACCTTTGTATCCAAAGATGAACAAATCTCGTTTTTATGAAATCTAGCTTACTACCATAACTAACAACTCAAGTATAAAATTACCTCTGACTTTGTCCCTCACTTGAAATCCTTCAATAGCATCTTGATTTGGAAATAACTTTGGTAATTCTTTCACTGGGCAAAACGCCTGCAAAATTTAAACAGAAATAAGGCTTCATGGACCAGTTTTGGAACATTGAATATATACCATAATGTCAAATTAATACATAATTTATGCTTACAGAAATTCTGAGTTCATCAATGTCTCTCGATTTCCCATTGTCCAAACACAGTAAGGTAATCACTAGACCACTCTCCAACACCGAGCTGACCACTCCAATCACAATGTCATGTTTCTCAACACTCTGTCAATAAAATAATAAATATTAAAAGAGTAATCTTTACAAAAATATTTCAGAAAATAATCTATTTTCATATAATGAAGTGACCACCTTATATTCAGATGGTTGTTGTTCAGTGTCATCAATGAGATTTATCTTTTCTGTATATATGTAGCTTGTATTTCTGATTTATTTTAATAAATCTGAACATAATTTTCTATTAATGAAAAAAAAAAAAACTTACACAGAAAAAATTTCTTCTACATTCTACTTCTGGAACTCCCATGAAGGTCTCTAAGGGTGGCATCTTGGCAAATGTATCTGGTAAATAAAAAAATCACAAAACTTAAGAACATTCAAAGAGACACCCACAATAACATGGACAAATGGAAGAATTTTATACCACTGCATGCATCAAAAATTGCATACTGTATTCCTTGTATGAAGCCCCCAGTGCACTTAAAAATTAAACCATGGGGCACTTATTAGAATCAACAAAATCCAGATTTCTTTCAAGTCCACTTAGAAGTTTTTTTGTTTCCATAGTAAATCAATAATTCTAGTTCCCATTCCACTTCATTGGACATTTCACTTTATTAAATTGTCGTTTTCTCAGCAAATTTTTTCCTCTTCCATCTTGCAATTCCATGAGTTTGCACCGGCCCTTAAAAATTTCAATCAAAATTAAGATGATAGGGTGCTTATATCAGCAGGGGCATTTAATACGAGTAATACGGTATACTTCATCTTTAGAGAGACCTATACTTTTCACTTTTTGTTGCTCCTTTTTGATATGCAAGTCTCATTGACTTTCCTTACATATAAGTTTCAAATTTTTAGTTAAATCAAGTGATTCTACAAATGTTTAGCTTGAAAAATACTTAACAATAGTCAAATAACCTCAAGTGTAGTTCAGAAGTTTAACAAAAGAATTCTTTATCTAAAATGAAATGATAAAAAACAAATATATATATTTATAGACTAAAGGTGTCACATTATTTGATAGTTAACACTTATAAACTAAGCATATGAAACAGATAAAACAAAGATCAATTTGACACCTTCATTGTCTGGCAATCTTCTCTCCTTGTCTTCTTTTTCTGGAGGTGATGAAAATAAGAAATCTGCTTTCTTTGATATAAATCTGCATATCTTTTCTTTCAATTCTTGGTCCCTGCATTAAAGTAAATAAGATATATCATGTATATTGTGAATTGTTAGCAACTTAGGACTGAACTGTTACACCTTGAAAGGCAAAGAAATAAGTAATTGAATCGCAACTAAACAAAATATTTTGTTAAAAATATAACGAAATTTAGAAAAGGATCATATTATGTGAAAATTCACAAATTAAGGATGTTTGCTGCTCATGTTCAGCCATTTTGGTCAGATTTTTGAACTCCTCTAGTTTTATCCATTATATAGCATTAATATTTTTTGCTCAGTGACTCCCACTTTTCTTTTCACTGTTTCATTAAACACATTTTAAAATGCAATCTGAGGAGTTTTTAAGAAATTCTTATTATTTCTTCTTGGGTTTTAATGGACAGAACCTACTAAGGGAAAAACCTATGAAAAAATCAAGAGTAATTATTTTCCCACCAAATTTTCAAATGCTTTTTATCTCAAAAACTAGCACACTGACCCATCAATTTTTTTCTGCTATTTTATCTAAATGTGAGAGATTATTATTGCAATCATAACCTTTTGAATATCTTGTTATTTTTAATATTAGCAGCAAATATCCTTAAAAAAAATACGCAAGTTACAACATCTGTATATTTCGTTATCTTAATATTAAGAAAAAATAAAATCTTCGATTAATTGCCAAGTTAATCATCTTCTACATGTTTTTTCTTGACAGATGTGCAAAAATTATAAAATTATAGAAAATTATGAAACAAATTCCTCAGTCTTTACACTCTTACTTAATTTATAGTAATTTTTTGGAATAAATACACAACAAAAAACAAAGAATTATTCATGTTTCTGGTTACCTAATTGTTGTTTTTCTTAAAAAAGCACATTTTAAGTATGAAACATGTGTGTCCATTGAATGGCTGGGTAAATTTATAGGAAAAAAAACGATCTGTCTACCTTTTTCAGGTGATGAGCAGAAAAACTTCCATTCATATGTTCATGCCTTTTGCAGGAAAAATGTTTTATTTTATTCATACCATTTACTATGAATTGTCCTTTTGATATATGAACTATAATATGATATTATTCAATGTCTAACTTTACATACTAGGTCCCAAAATACCATGAATTTAAAACAAGTATTAATGCTTCAAACTTCATCCATATAAATTTATACAATAATCCTCTCTAATGAGTTGAGACTTTTATTAATCCTGTTTAAAATAATTCTGCAATGAAATATCAATGGTACTACACTGGTCATACTTACTGAACCTCCGGTGGTTTTGGTTTATACTTTGTTAAGTAATGGATCACATTGTCTGGAAACTGTTGCTGTTCAAGTTGTAAATGCCGTATCAAATCGGGACCATTTTTCTGGACTGCATGTCCAAGAAGGAACGAGTCCATTTTTCTGAAGACAAAACAATTTAACCATACTGGTAAAGAGAATTAAAAAAATATAATTTTAATAGTAATGAAAAGTGACAGAACAATGAAACGGGGAAAACAGAAGATATTCATTAAAATGCATAAATTATAAAGTGTAAAATGCATAAATTATAAAGTGGCATATAAGGTTCTTGGGGGGAATGTTTGGTCACATTTATAATATATATGTTACATGTATATCAAATCAGAATTAAAAACTATCATCCCTTAAAAACTTCATTTTAAATCACCTTTAAAGACTTCTGGCATTCATACAGCCCTGGTGTTGTTCTATTATTAGTTTTAATATTTTGTTTTATTTATTATCATTTTGTTTTTTAATCAGGGCAAATTATTTAAAAGAAAGAATATAGAATGTATGCCAGAAAAACACAATCCACATCTGACATATGTTTGTGATAAATATTCAATAACAAATTTAGCTGAATTTAAAGCACTTTTCAAGATTTACCTTCATCAGACACACCAGGTGAAAAAAAAGGTAGATCAGTATTAAATTACAAATTTTTTTGATGTTATGTATGCCAGAAAGCTAAATATAAAGATAACAATCAGGGAACTTTAAAAATTACAATGTTGGAATTATGTAAATTATGTCTAATCTTTCCAACATACATTCCAGTACCCAGTACCAGAAAACAAAATACAACTCAAGCACGGGAAGCTTTTAAAAGAGCAGGATTGAATCCTTGTTAAAGGCTTTGTTGACAATTCTAAATTTTGAACTTCCAGCAGCTTTTTGTTGAGATTTTGTATTTTCTCCTTGACATACTCAAGATCTTTTAATTCTTATCCTAATACTGTAAAATAGAAAATCTTGGCTTTAGGTACTTATATGGTGATTGGGAAAAGAAAGGGCGTGGAAGCAGTAAATAACATTTTTTCTCAAAACTTACCAGTAATAATTGAAAAAGGAATAAACTGTAAATGAAGCAAAATATGTGGTATTTACTTCTTTGAACTTAACCAAACTAAACCAAATTAAATTTTCGCCAATAAATTTACTGTTAATTCAAGTAAATTTTAATTTATTTCAATTTTTGAATTTATTTCAATATTAAAGAAATTATTATTTTTATCTAGTTCTATATTAAACAGGGATTGGACATTTCACAAGCTGTGGAACTTACCAGAAATTCCCAGGAGAAGAATACTAGTATAAAATAACATAACAAAATGAATTCGGACAGAATTGGACCTGCGGAAATCAGTGAATCTGCAGAAGAATCACATCCCTGATTAAAAGTCTTGATAAATTGTACTTGAAAAGGGCATTATAAATTTGAAGACAAAAAAAAATCATCTTTAATAAGTAAACATGTATTCTGAATGGTGCAAGTACAATAAGAGTGGAAAAATAAGCAATAATTTATTTTTCCAATGCTGTAACTCTTGTACAGGTGGATAAGAACATGTTAGTATCACTTTGTCATGATAAACAAGATGCAGTCTACTGTTTGGAATGTTTTAACAACTTCAGCATTTCTTTGCTAAGTTTCCATTTTCTATCTAATGTTTGGAATGTCTTGACGTTTTCAGCATTTCTATACTAACTCTCCGTTTTCTGTCTGCTGTTAGGAATGTCTTGATAATTTCAGCATTTCTATGCTAACTTTCCATTTTCTGTCTGCTGTTTGGCATTTCTTTGACTTATATCTTCGACATTTCTAATATAACTAAGATAAAAAATCTTTCTTTTTTGAACCATCAATGGCAGATTAAATTATGTGCATGAATCCAATATCTGGGAAAAAAACATGAAAATGGTCACTTAGACATTTTATACAAAACTACTTCCATCATTTATTAAAACTTTGCACAAAAACTGCAAAATCTAAACATTCACACAAGTTAAGATTTCTATTTACTTAAAACTATTAAAACACATGAACTTGAAACAAGGACCAAAACTATTTTAAATAAAATCCTTTTTTCACCTACCTGATAAATTTGTGTCAAATAAGGTGTCTTATAACTCTTCTGGTGTAGTTCGAAAAAATCGAAATTATTTCTGAAAATAAAATATTTTCTTGAAAGTGCTGTTTATTTATCTCTTTGTCACAGCTGTAAAATTCCTTCCTATAACTCCATCCACTCCAATAAAAATCTAGTCATTGTAATTTCTCTGGTTTTCATGTTACATGTTTAATTTCTTTTACTGAAAAAACCTTCTAGTAGACTTTCCAATTGTAAACATCTGTAAAAAGAAATTGTAATATACCTTTAGTACTTAAATAATTTTAGATAAATTCAGCATACTGGCAAACAATCTGATCACTAAATTTGACTTTCAAGAGCAGTGGAGGTGTTGGTGAAGTTCTTTTTTCTACACCAAAAGTTTTGATTGGATTATAGTGCCATTGTAAATGGTTCAATAAGTTTGATTTTTTCATGAATTCAAATAAAGTAATTCAAAACAAATTTAATCAAAATTTATAAAAGGATATTTTTAAGTTCTTACCTATGAATGTATCTTCTTCATTCACCATATCAACCAGAAGTGGCATCTTTTCAAGTAATCATTTTCACACAATAGTTAAGTGTAAATTTTAGCAGATCTTTGACTTTTACCAGATAATCTTTCATATCAAAATTATTCGAAGATTCTTGATTTGAACTTGTCTTTAAATCTGGAACCTTTTTTAATTTTGAATTTTAATGGGGAAACCCAACACATTAATTGTAAAAAATTATATTTTTATTTCATGTGATGTTAAATTACACTTTTGTTGAAGACTTTGTGATGAATAAGAATATAAACTTTTCTTTAGCATCTGTGCTAAACTATATTTCTTCGATATTTTGTCTTTTATTGTACAAACTGTTAAAATAACTGAATCCAAAGAAAACAGCCATTTAAGTTACTAAAATCACTGTAAAATGAAATGAACATTAACTCAATTTCAGTTTTAGGATACTAAAACAGATGTCTCCCCCTCTTATATTGAATCTTTTACTGTTCTAGTGAATTTACCATGTTTAAAACCAACATACACAAGTAATTAAGTCTAGGTGAAAATTACTGGACAGCCTTTTAAAATTTAATACAGTTCGGACCAGTCGTCAATTTCACAAAATGTCGTAAGTGTAATTTCTGTCGTAATTTATGACGTCACAATAAGTTTTCCTTTGAAGTTTCTACACTTACGATCAATCTAAGACTTACGAATTTTTGTGAAATTGACAGCAGCATTTTATTGCTTGATCTGCCAAATGTTTCACAAAGCCGCTCTCAAAGCTTTTAAATTCAATTCTTACTACTATCAAGACGGACCGCCATAAATACTGCGATACAAACTATGCAAGACGTGGCTTAAATCAGATGTCGGTACCGTGTGGATGTCGTAAGAAGCTTCCCAGTGCTTGAGTTGTATGCTCTTATTTATTTTTTGGCATTGGTTTGTATGTTGGAAAGATACAGTTTACATATTTCCAACGTTGTTAATTAATATAGTTTTAGTCTCTATCAGAGTACTTGATCTGATCAGTTCTACTACATATTTTCTGTAATACGGTAGGGCGCCTCTTTGCCCGCCTGCAAGTAACACCCTTTTCCCGATATTTGGTCCCGAGCGTATCTGATGAATTTTAATCCAGAAAAGCGTTTCCTACGCAGTAAAATTAAGGCATTTGCAATCGATTATTCTTTATTTTGTCAACAATGTTTTTGATATGAAAGAGATATGCAAGACACAATTTTTTTCAGAATTTGTTTCGTGCCCACGGAAATCTTGTGAATTAAAGCAACAGCTTAAGGAGATATTTTGGATAATCTCAGGAACCAATGGACAGAAAATGTTTAGCCACAGATTGGGCTATGGATGAGGATTGTCCCGAAGGTTTAGAAATTTCTTTATCCTCCTGGGTTCGATATTGCACAAATAGCCTGAGAAGTCAATTTGTATGCCGCTCTACTCTTCTTGAACTTTTTGGAATATGAAACTCACACTTGGCTCATTAATTGCGCTTGTGATGTACATTAAGCCTAATGTTTCGTTTTTGAAAAGCACCGTTCGATTGTGCATATGTGACTTCAGGGTACCTTATTTATCTGTCCCTGTCAGACTCGTCTAAAACGCTTCCTATTTTTTAGAGATCAACACTGAACATGCCACCCTAAAACATAGCGACTCTAATTTAAAATCTAAAGAAAAAATGAATAATTAAACCCTGGAATTCGGCTGCCTTAATTCCGTCAAAATATCCATCCCTTTCCCATCCATATTATATTCCTAATAAAAAGATAGTCGAATTGGTGGGATCGTCCATTATGTCTGAAATCATTTTTTATCTCAAAGAGTTCCCCACCCCTTACCATGTATACTACTCAAAAAAGGCTTTGCAACACTTGTAAATTCCACAATTTTGCAAATGTTGTAATTTGATTATTTAAAGAAGGTGCCATAGAAAATCTGAAAATCTCGCTTTAAAAACATTGCTTTAGGGTCTCTCTTCCAAAAAACTCATGGATTGAAATAATTACAGTTAACGTCAGATTTGGCGTCAAACTATTGCGTTTTTTTCACGAAAAAAACTTACCAACTATCTAATATTTAAAAGATACAGGGAAATGGCAATTGTTTTGAGTTGGGTTATTTGTTGAGCTGCTTACCTAATCTTTTGAAAATAAAGATGATTAGTCGTTTAAATTCTAAAGCCCTGAATATACGGAAAGGCCTCGAAGAGTATTGCACTTAGTAGATGTCCCTGTCGTCGGATCTGGCTACCTATTTCGATTTGTTTGGATTTGAGTGCTTCTTTTACTATGTTTGGATATTGGACTTCCCATGTTTCGTTCTAATGCTACTGA
>JARWCS010338253.1:0-11710 GCA_034783895.1 Geukensia demissa | reverse complement strand
ACAGCGATCCAGTGGTGTCAAATAACTAGAGGACCTCTCTGTTGCACCAGGAGAGACAGCGATCCAGTGGTGTCAAATAACCAGAGGACCTCTCTGTTGCACCAGGAGAGACAGCGATCCAGTGGTGTCAAATAACTAGAGGACCTCTCTGTTGCACCAGGAGAGACAGCGATCCAGTGGTGTCAAAATTCAAGTTAACCAATGTTCAATAAGAATGATGAATTTCGATATGCTATAGGCACATTTCAAGGTGTAAACACTCATCATCATTGGTCATGTTGGTAGCATTAGTATAATTAGAACATAGGCATAGAAAGTCCAACATATATAAAAATAATAGAAGAAGTCGTGAATGACCTTAAGCAGGAGTGTTACGCCTGTTTGTAGAGGAGTTTGTGTAGTCCAGGCCTTTGTTCTTTTAGTTTCATTCGAATTGTTTTGTACCTATGGACTATGCATTTTAGATCATCTCGAATAACAGGCTTTTTACTTAACTATTTACATGATCACATTTCAATAGTTCCTGAAAATATTTGGATAGGAACCGGGATATTTTTGCAAACTCTGTGCGCTAACCAAATATACAACTAGGACTTTTACAATAAACTTATAACAATTAATATTGGGAATTCGTATGAATTGACCACTTAAAGGTGCGTGGTGACTAGATCATTCCTCGGCCTTGAGGCGGGTGAGACAACATTTTGTTGCTTCTCCATAAAGGAGGAGAAGAGAACAATACCAAAAGACCAAAAACCATCTTTTTAAATATACAGGCAAAGACATGTATACGTTAAATTATGCCAATCGTGCCTCGATGTTATCTATAAAAGTTTTAAGCTTAAGAATCGATTTCACTGTTACATTTCGGTAGCTTTCGTGAATTAATTAAATACAGGTAAGTGTAACATAAAACCTTGCGAAACACTCTTTAAGTATCTTAAAAAGAAAAGATAATTCCGTCGATGAATACCTATTAAAAATACGTATAAAGACCTTTAGATTGATTATCATGCGTTCTTGTCTAATGATATTTTAAAGTAAATCTAATTGAACTATTTTTTATTGATGCTGTGGTTAAAAAACCTTACTTTCCTTATCATTTGCGTTTTTGTTTTCAACTATTATACAAAAACTGCGAGTAATCTTTCAAGGTCGGTTCTTTTGTTGTATCATGTATAACATTTTAACTATTTTTCAGTATTGATCTCAAGTGATGAATCTATTTCAAATGATTTTTTGTACGTTTTTAATTGTTGTTATTGTCACGCCGCTGTCCAGGGATGTGGGAGGACTGACCGACCGCAAAATAATTTGACCCCGCCATGGATACTTTGCACGACTGTCCGCGGACGGGGAATCTATTTCAAATAATTTTTAGTACGTTTAAAATTGTTTTTTGTCACACCGCATTGTTTTAACAATTTGAACAATTTGTACGGTGGTTGTCGTTACTTACTTGAATGAAAATATTAGACAACTTGTAGATTTTTTATTGATCTTAACGTTTTGGCTTGCCATTTTGGACGGATAGACAATCATACCGCAATGGCGACATAAAACATAGAACAAAGTAGTGACATGATAGCACCAAAGTGCTGATTCCTGGGCTTTTGATACTATCGGGAACAGTTGTGGTATCTCAACCAGTGAAATTAAAAAATGTACGCGATGACCCTGGCTAAATTAGCTTAATTTTGCGCACCATTTTAATTGTACACATAAACGTCCGTTTGAAAGTAAACATTATCCTTAGCTGAATATGGCTTCAGTTTTTAAGGATGTTTCAACTAGTTTCTGTTTTCAAAGTTTTCAATTGTTTGAACACCATCTGTCTTGTAACCGTACACGAGCAACAAATCCAAATATATCTTCTGTGTTAAGTAAAAAGGTACTATTGTCTACGAGAAAGCCATCCAAAACGTACTTCTACTAACATTGCTCAAAGACCGTCATAATGGACGATATCCATACCACAAGGCAAACTGTAAAAATGTCCCAAAAATGACAATGTGATGATATAAAAAGTGTAACAACAATGTTACATTAATGTATTTGCATATAAGACACATACTTCTCTTCTGTTTGATTTTTTCATTTATGAAATGGTGTTCGTGTTCCTGCAAAAACCATTTACCTTAAGATAAGTAATTTTGTATATTATGATCCCGAGAAGTTGACCTAATGGAGGTTACTTCTGAATAAACAAAACATCCCACTACCCTAAATAGGACAAACGCATGCCAGCATTTTTAGAGAAATATTACCCAATTTGTTTTGTTTACCATTTTATTCTGTGAAGTAGTTGAATTGGTTTATATCCAGTTCTTGATAAATATAAAAATTGTCCATAAAGATATAGGTCGAAGACAAGATGGCTATTAAAATCAAACGTTATGATTCTGTGTCCGGTGCTGTAATTACAAGTGTTTCTCAAGAGATTTACTCTCTACAAAGCAGAAACTTGTGATTTGTTTTGATTGACATTGCTTATGGCAAGACTATCATATAATCATCATCAGTCAGATATCCAAACATTAAATATGGATATTTTTTCTCTTACTATGTCTTTCGACATTTTCTTTCATATTATAGTACCGACCATGTCCTAAGATGTTCGATAGGAGATATCGGTTGACTCTTTTATGGTCGAAGGTACATTTTAAATACATTTTAAGCAGTTGACAGGCATGATATATAACTATTGTCGTCGTTTAAATTGTCATTTATTGTTATTAGTTCACTATTTTTTCAAAAGATTAGATCGACTGTCGTGTTTTATGAATAGTTTCACATTTTGTATTTCGGGGCCTTAACATCTTCCGTAATGGTATGGACTCTGATTCATTATGGTAGACCGTAATGGAACCTGTAGAAGTTTAAATTCGAATGTCGTTTGGTGGATGGCTGTTTCAAGTACAATCATGCCACATCTCCTATTTTGATATGATCAGATGATGGCTTTTATCATACGGAAATCATCTCCTGAGCTTGCTACTTCTAAACTGCAACTAATAACTGTTCAGATGGATAACTGTTACAGGTGTTCTTAAATAACAATATTATTTTTATTATTAAAGATACGTTTCTAAGTTAATTGAACGTATTATACTAAATTTTTACAGGGTATCTTTAAATGTGTTATGTTTGGTTTTTCGGTCGTAAGGAAAAAAGGAGGGTATGCATTTAGTTTGTTCCTGTTGGATCTCTCACAAATACGTGTCAGGTCTGGTTTCGAGATGATTGAACAGTCGATATTCTGTTTTTATCATTTTATTTTTCTTGTTAATTTGATTTAACCTTATCCCACTCCTGTTTTGTAAAGGAGTTCATAAATTCCAAGCCTTTGTTCCTTTGTTTTCGTTTTATCTTTTAGTTTGTTTCAAATTTGTCTTGTCTCATTGGACTATGTACTTTTGGTCTCTCACATGGGTATTCTACACTGGACTTGGATACCGAAAAATAAATATGACATGCGCTTTTGTCGTCTATCGGACAGTTACAAAAAGCATGCATACTTAGGTGACCTCAAGGCCTACAAAAATGAATAAGGCAAACTGACGAGTCCATCGATCTTCATGTTAAAATTTCTTCAGTGGCAATGACATACTAATCTTGGTAAAATTGTTTTATTAAATAGAAATATACAACAATTTTGTGTTACTGTGCAATGAAGTCACAGCTGATGAGACTATATCCAATTAAAGTTTACATATATTTAGATAGACATCAGAAAATATTAATTAGTTACTATATATAAATAATAAATAAGTAAACTCCCTAAGGGGATATTGACGTCATTGAGTAATTAGTCATTAGAGTATATTTTCTTTTGCTTTTGTGTTTTTCTTTTTTATATTTTAAAGAGAAAAAGTCATGGTTATATTGATGTTTCAAAATATGTTTTATAACAAAGAAGTCAGTCTAGCTTCAGTTTGTATAAACTGCTCAATTAAAAAGTTAGATATATTATGCAATTATTAATATTTATCTTCCAACAGACTGTGATGAATAAGAAAATTTTGGTGTTGTTATTTTTGTCCTCACTTTTCTTTTATACGTCGGGTCAACTATTCCAACCAAATCCCCGACATCTTACAAAGAAGATGTTTGTAAAATTTTTTATGTTCACAATGTCTCGTCCAAAAAACGTAATGACTTTAAAATTTACAATGGGAATATTCCATATAAAATGTCAAAATTCTTGTGCTTCATAAATACAAAAAATGCAGAGGAATCTTAAAATATTACAACAGTATAAGCTGAAAGTTAAACCTTTTATTTCTAAAAGTAATTCATCCAGTCATTTGTTGTCAACAATCTGACCGTACATGTGTATAAGTGATATAGTTTTATCTTAATAATTGACTTGGTTCGTAGCTCTCTGTAACCGATCATATAATATAAACTAGAAGCTCCGAAAACTGAGATTGTATAGCTCAAATAACATTTGGCCAAGTAGTCTAAGACGAAAAGATTTTTAATGAATCAGCCAATAAAAAACAAGAATAGTCCAAGGCGGTCCTGTTTTTGTCCGATCAGGACGAAATGAGGACACTTTATAAAAGACCTTCCATTGTTTGCTCAAAATCGAATATTAAGCAATTAGGCCAAGCAGTTTCAGAGGAAGAGATGTTTCATGTATCAGTCAATCATAAACAAGAATTAACTCTGACGGCGATGTTTTGTTCGGTCGGTAGGAAATGAGGAAACTTTACAAATGACTTTACATAGATGCTCCACATCAAATAATAATAATGTCCAATCGGATTCAGAGAAGAAGACTTTTTAAACCAATCAGAAACAAAAATAGACAATGGCGGCCATGTTTTTTTCTGATCGAGACAAAACGAGGAAACTTCGTCCAGGACCTTCCATAGATCCTTCTTGTACAGTTTGGTTCAATTTGGCCAAGTGGTTTCAGAAGAGATGACGAAAATGTAAAAGTGATAAAAGTGATTACAAAAGCTCACATGGTATTTGGCCATTTACATTGACTTAAACAAAATGCATGATGCAGACACCTATAACGACTTGTCCATATCGTAAAACCACCGCTCTATACATAACTGCAGAAAATATGTTAGAATTAAACCATTCTTGGAAATAGCTTTTAAATTACATGAATTAAGTCGAGACTGTTTGAACAATCTAAGATAGAAAAGATAGACGTTCTTTACTGGACAAAATTTAAACAGTTAGCAGTAAATATTTTATAAGTCAAAATGTACAAGCTAATGTTTGAAATCCAAAATTGCAAAATTCTAAATTTCTTAAATATTTTGAAAAAAATAATCTTAATAAAATAATGTTGTGTGTTCTATGTTTGTCTTTCGTTTCATTTTGTTGGCCATGGTCTTGTCTGTCTTCCGACTTAACGATTTCTGTCTGCCCATTTGGTATCTTCGAATTCCTTCTATTGCTACTGTCTGTAAACCTTACTCTGTAGAATGGCTTTTTGGAAATTCAAACCTATATCTTAGAAACATTTAACTAATTTTTTGTCGAAGAACTGGGACTAGAAGTAGAACCCATTAATTCGTCCAATAAAATATAACAATAAAATTGCTACTATCAACAGATACTTTTCAGGAGCATGAAAACTGTTTAAGGTGGAGAATTTTCCAATGTTTTTTTTTTGTCTTCTTAGTTCTAAATTTTCAAAAAAGAATGATATGAACAATTTACTTGTATGAATTGTTGCAATAAGATGAGAAAAAAATGTTGCAATTACATCTTAAGCTATATGTTACTCTATGGGCATTCTACAGGTCTATTTGTGAAACCGATAAGAGAGTTATCTCCCTTTTACACTGAAAATCTCATGAAGACTATTATTTTGCTTTAGGTTCATTTATTATTAAACATAATATAAAAATGAAAAAATAGTTTCTGTTAATCAACTCTGAAATCAACAAGAAGACATAAGTAAATGATGATCCAACAAAGTAGACTATACCAGATCAGATAGAAATGTCCCAAAAAAGTAAGGATGTGAAGAATTTCCAAATGCTTGTGCTTAAAATACAAAGGTACCAATGTTAAATAAATATGGAGAAATTTGGTATGCTTTATGTACATTTCAAGGAGTAACCTCTCATTAGTAGCATTAGAACCAAAACATAGGAAGTCTGAGATCCAAAACATAGCAAAAGAAGCAGTCAAATCCAAAAAATCAAAATGGGAAGCCAAATCTGACGGCAGCGACAACTACTAGGTACAATACTTTTCAAGTGTTTTCATTTTATTTCACTTAGTAAACAGAAGACTCAGGTGTATATGTGTTATTATTACTCGTTTTGGTAAATTTAGTGCTCACATTTGTGCCTAATGAAGTTTTATTGAGACCTCTTATATACCTCTCTATATTTGAATTATCTTAATATGGTACTATAAATACTTCTTTACTTACGCGATTGCGTAGAATATGTGGCGGGGTTAAACAAATTTGGCTTTCTTTAAAACATAGTCCTACAAGCCTTTGCTATCCTTAGACCAATCTGGAGGAGAAAGACACTGAGATCTTCAACCAAAATAAGAATATTCAACTCCAACGTTAAGTATGTTCTTCTATATGGATCAGAGGCATGGCGATAAACAGCAGCTTCCATCAAAATTCCCCAAGTCTTCATAAACAGGTGCCTAGGAAACACAACAGGTATTAAAAGGCCCGTCATAATAAGCAATAAGAACTTGTGTAACAGAACTAAGCAAAAACCTCTCATGAAGACAATTATGGAAAGAAAAATAGAAATCAATCAGGCACACGCTAAGGAAAGTTAATCCAATGTTACTCATCATTCCTTAGATTGGAACCCTCAAATTCATAAAAAATGAGGCAGACCCAAAACACGTGGAAAAGGGACCTCACAACTGACGTAAAGCAGATTGGGAAGACCTGGGGAGAAAAAAGACAATAGCAAAATACAGGAAACAGTGGTCGCCTTATTTCCCCTAGGGACGAAGTGGAATAACTTAAGTAAGTTTAAAACATAATGTGCATATTCAAATTGAAATGTTAATACCTATCATTCTATAGAACTTTGAAATTGTTCAACGAACACCTTCAACTGAACATACACAAGAATCAAATTAATTAAATATTCGATTTTTGAGTATTAAAATCAGTTCTGTTTTAATCTAAACCACTTTGCGATAATTACATATTGTATTATTCTCACGTATTA
The DNA here is from genome assembly GCA_034783895.1 of Geukensia demissa. Lineage (NCBI taxonomy): Eukaryota > Metazoa > Mollusca > Bivalvia > Mytilida > Mytilidae > Geukensia > Geukensia demissa. The sequence goes on along the minus strand of JARWCS010338253.1, from coordinate 4,523 downwards.
AAAAACAAAACAATTACTAATCTTTTTTTTTACAATTTGTAATCGAAGTGTTTCAACACGGCAAATTGATATCATTTCAAAAATAAGCAGTCATAAAATAAGCCACCACTGATACGAACTATATTCAAAAGGTTATGTATTCTGTGCCGCGCAGTACATGATTGATTAAACCATGAGAAATTACCTGCTAAAATCACGTAGTAATTAGTTTATGGTGTTTTGTAATGAAGCCTTTCATAAAAGCTGTCATATTTGATTCGAATATATTGTTAATTATTGGTGGAGTGCTGATGACGTGCCAAGTTTGTCACTTTCGTTAATTTTACTCGCAGATGCATGATATTGCCAATTAAGCTATCGATAAAAAATAAATCATCAGCACTGAAATAATATGATTTTTAATTTATATTCATAATAAAACAAAGGCCTTTTGCCACCTTGCCTATCAATCCTAATCAAACAAACAATAATCAGATGTAAAAAAAGATATGGACGAAGAGCTATCATAGTTGTTTATATGTACCCACACATTTCAGGAATTAGTTGCTTCAGTATATGTAAAATCCTATCCTTCTTCAATCACTCTTTTTTCTTTTATCAATACATTTATAAGTTATTTGAAATTCTATGTGTGGAATCATTTATATTTATATACTGTGTGTATTTTTGTATTGTTATTTTACAGGGCAATTTAAAACTTACCATTTTTGAACGACCCATTATTTCAGAAATAAGTTGCTCCTCATAAAGTTCGTCATGTATCGATTTTTCTGATATGAATACTTTTTAAGATTTTTGAGTGCTATTAAATATATTAAGCTGTTGCCTGACATGCACTCGTTTTTGTCTTAGAATATTTTACCACATTTCTTTTTTCTATATTAGAAGACGTTTTTTAAATTATTTCTCAGGTGATAGTTGTGATGTGACTTAAGCTATAAACTTTTGTCTGAATTTATAAATGTGAGGTACCTTCCTACATTAGCTGTTTACAGGACCTAATAAAAGTAGACCTCACTCATGAGATAAGACTTAGGTAGCATAAGTCGTTGTTTTCTATTTCTACGATTTCCATGATTTTATAGTCCATTTTGACCCTTACCAAAAATTTCTTTAAAATACAAGTGAAGGATTAAAACCAGAATATGGAAAATCCAATATGATTTTGTTTTTATATTATACTACCTCATAATTCAGATAATCATATAATTAAAAAAAATTGTTATCGGTTCAACTGTCTTTTTTGTTCCACCAACTAATGTGAAAAAGAATTTATTTATGAAAATAAAAAAAATGTGGTGACTGCATTCTAACCACGAGAAAAACCGAGGTAATTTGCAAATGTAGAGGTTTCCACAAATCCTTCAACAAGTGTGGAACAACACTCCCTGTGAAAAGCTCTAAATCACCCCATATAAAAACCTGTATACATACGTAAAATAATTCTGCTCGTACCTGAATATTATCAAAAATGTACATGTGACAAAAGACAAAGCAAAGACAAACCTATAACACAATATCTGACTTGGGACTGGTACTTTACTGCATTCGTATCTGTTCATAAGAACGGTGGAAAATTGTGATGTACACTAACGATTGAAAAAACGTATTTTTCTGCCTAATGTATTTATATAAACGTCATCTTACTATATGTCAATTTATTCTTACAAAGTTATCTCTCTGATTATTTCATCATGAACCCTGTCTCCCTAATTTCATGTCGATGGAAAATTAATCAGGAATAGCGTTATTTCTCCAATAAAATAAATTCCGGTGGGAAACAGGGTTCTACTCACAAATACCGTGATATAAAAGAATTCAATTAATTACAAATACTCCTTTAATTTTGCATAATGTACAAAATACAAAAACGAATTGATAGTCGTATTTTCAAGAGAGTAGTCATTTCACAACAAATGAATGTGTTTTGTTGATTGTTTTGTAACAGTAAAAAACACTACCAAAAACGGACATGTATCCTAAATTTGCAAATACTTCTAAAATTAAAAGAATTAGAAAGTCACAATTTTAATTTTTATACATATTCTAATCATCAATTAGGTTTATTTAACTATGTTTCAAAAAAATTTTACATATTTTGCAAAAATGTTGAATTCTATTGTTTAAGGTATAAAAAGTTCATTTGGTTGCGGGTAAAAATCCGAGCATAGAAAATTTATGAGACTTGAAGAGTTTTAGGACCTTTCATGACCCCATTCCATATATGGTAGTAATTCTGACTGTGTAACCCTGATCAAATGGTACTCTCTAGGATGAGCTATATCACTTTACTGCTAAATTTGTAGGATATTCAATATAACTTTTAAACAATGAATTCACAAATGCAAAATCTTTACGGGTAAAGTTTACGGAAAAAAACATTGCAATGCCTCCCAACAGAATAAAATTCAGTATAAAAACTTCACTATTTGAACATTTGGTCCAGATATTTTCGTTTGTTTGTTCGGTTTCTTCAGACCTTTTTTAATCAAAGAAAAGTCTAAAAATAAAAATGATAAGCCCCTGTTACTAGTCCGTAAAAATAAGATCTAGTACACAAGAAAAATTGCCGCATTCATCCTACCGCTTTAGTTTCTTCAGATTATTTTTATGTATTCGGAATGCTTTTAAAACATTTATTTATGTATTAACTTGCATACATCACTTAAGATGAAAAAGCACAGTATAGACATGGTAGATACTAAAATCGACAGTTGATATTTACGGAACAATTGATATTGTATATTTGCAACACTGTTGTCATGTCAACGTGGTAATAATTTTGGGATCTTATGAGGGGAGGCATGAGCAAGATGATGTTGGGCCAATTGATGACTTCCTGTGTTGGGCTAACGAAGCGCATGGCGTTGAGCCAACGTTGGCCCAACACTGAATTGCTGTCTGGGAAGACTAACCTATGACCACAATTTCTGATTTGGTACAGGCACATATCACTTTACCAAACATTATGGGACACTCTAGTTTTAAATTAATATATTTTAGAATTTTAATTTTTCTTTCCTAACTGACGATTTTTTCTTATGTTTCATCATAGGATAACTAATGATTTCTCTTCCATGTGAATCCATCGTTTTTCATTTCGATTTGCGATGTCAAAAGTATTGTTGCCGATAAACAACAACAACGACAAAAACATTTAACTAATGAATAAGCACAACTGTCAGGTTAATTTTATTCGCGAATTGTTGTGGAATATATCTGATCATTAGTGATGTATTAATAAGATTTCTGGACATCAGCTGGTCGACAGGTCAACGTATTATTATAGGACCATTGATTAACTTGTATCAACGAATATACTATTCAAAAAGGTTTTGCAACACCTGACACCAAGCAGATAAAACAAACATATCAGGGAAAAGATATTGGTGGTAACAATATGCTTGAAGTAAAATTTTTCAATACATATTCCGCATCGATTCATGATGACGTCGTGCCACGTCATTTTAATGTTTCCTGATTTTGTCAAAATTCTGCAATAGGAAGAAAGCATAAAGGAAAAAGATGGCTGGGGATAAATGTTGGATATTGTGTCCATTCTTTAGCCAAACATCTAGCCTTTATTTTGCAAGTAACAACAAAGTTACTCAGCAAAATACGCTGAATCATTTGAAAATGGGCTGGGTAGGAAAGCGTTTACAAAATCCAAAACTAAACTTTTGTTTTTCTTTACAAGAATGAGGATTGTGATTGATTGATTGAATATTGTTTAACGCCACGTCGGCAATATTTCAGCGATACAAGGAGAATTGTTACCTCTAACACATTAGAAAATGCTTCAGGGGTGAATCAAAGCATCACATTTGACATTTGTAATCCGTTGCTGGCATTCATTTCAGTTAAAGCCTTCGCCTATAAAAAGGGGGGTATATATATATATATAGTTTAGAGGCATATTGCTAACAGTTTTTGTAATTAATATATATATACCGCTTTAAAAAAGTTTTGCAACACTTCGCAAACCACGACGGGTGTTGCGCACAAGACAGTGGATGCATATCCTTCATGAGCACCTGATCCCACTTTTGTTCTTTTGTTTGCGTTTTAACTTTTAGTTTGTTTCAAATTTTTCTTGTCTCTTAAGACTATGCACTTTTGATCTCTCGCATGGGTATTCTACACTGGACTTCAAATATCATAAATTTTCAATTATTTGTAATAATTGCAATATTCATCCCAGCACAGTTGTAGCGACAATTTGGTATGCATATGACATAAACAAACAGAAACCATGTCATTATATATTGTCAACAGAACGGGAGAAGGGGTTTGAATATATAAATAAACAGAACGGGAGAAGGGATATAAATATATATAAACGAGTAACGTCAATATAAGTCCAGTGTAGAATACCCTTGCGACAGATCAAAAGCGCATAGTTCAAAGAGACAAGACAAATTTCAACACATTAAAAGATAAAACGTAAACAAAAAGACCAAACGCTTGGAATCCACGAACTCCTTTACAAACCAGGAGTGGAATCAGGTGCTCATGAAGGGTAA
>JARWCS010338242.1:0-11711 GCA_034783895.1 Geukensia demissa | reverse complement strand
ATGAGAGGGGTTAGAAAAATGCATACATCAAAATTGTAGCACCATGTTGGATGACCGGGCAAATATCAAAGATAGATATATTAAGGGAATAAAACAAAGTAAAATGGAAATTTGATTTTTTCCTGGTATCCTGGATTTTATATCATTTCATGGATGACAAGTTCTTCCCGGAAATAATTGCATTTGTAGTCTTTTATTGCAGCATCTGGCTATGTGCGTCGTTTGAGGAAGTATATGAGTTGTTTTCAGCTCATTTTTGCTCTTCTTCCATCTGTTTTGTATCCGTCCACATTTTATGCTTTTGAATCTTCTCCTCTAAAAGCGGCGGGCAAAATTATACCGCATTTTTCTTGAATTGTTTTGTTTGGTCTTCTCTCCAAATTGTTTTGAGGTTCCAACGGTCCATTAAATATGGCTTCTTGAAAAAAGAACTTGGTTTTATCAAAATATCTTTTCCTTTGAAACTGGTGAGACGACTGATCTCAGACTTTGATTGAATGGTCATTTAGTGGTCGACGCAGCCAAATTTGTTTAGCATTGAACACTATGGAAAAAAAACTCTAAGATATATTTGTATGAAACTGTTGGATCGATTGGAATCAAACTAAAACGTCCTTTGCAAAATGTATCAGGAATGAACAACTTCAAACCTAAATCTCTGGCACAGCCGAACTTTTTCTTTTAGGGTCCATATTGAACATTCCGTTATAATCTTCCTGCCGATAATTGTTGAGTCAATTAAATCTAAACTCCAGCGGAATGGCTTTTAGATGGTTCTGTACCGTAATTGTATCCGATATCACATCTGCATGTACCATCAAGAAGGTGGCTTTGTTTAAAGGTCTAATAGTATCAAGGCATATAAAGCTTAATGTGAGGTCACTGTTAGGTTGCGTAGCTCTTGGAGGCATGCACGCAAACGCATATGCAATCATGCATCCAATCCGAGGTCTGAATGATCTTGAACGATCAGAATTCGACTTTCCAGTTGCTTGAGTCCTACGAACGTAAAATAAGGGATAGAATACAAATACCACTTCCTGCAGATACGTGAACTCACCGAAAATAAAGCACACCGCCATGGTACAACGCAACCCTAACTTTGATAGAAATAAAATGAAAAAGGAATGAAGTCACTTAAGACAAGTTGACCATAAAAGGCCGACTCCACATCTGAATCTGAATATAACGCACCTCACATACCATTGTACCGGAATTGTTTTCCAATAATCTGTCAATATCTTTTACAGTTTTAATCGGAGGTCTTTCATTTTCTGGAATGGTTTGGTCATGTCTAATCAATAAAGATTATTTATTTGACTGTCCCCTCTCGGCAGGATGTTCAGACATCTAAATGATATAAATCAAGGTATCACAAAATACGAATTCTGACTTTTATGTACTGTATGACCATTTCGTTGATGACCAACTCGAAAGCATTCATCGAGGACAAATATTGGACATCCGGTTAAAATACAAAGACAATGAATAATCACTAACATCAAAACCTAAAAAAATCTAAATAAAGAGGAATCCAAACTAAGCAACGGGTTATCTCTACATCAGAAGAAAGAGCCTTCGAAATTTCCTGAAATTTTTAACATTTAGGACGGAAATTTTAAAGGAAATAAATAAAAATTCAACTTTGGAGATTTGCATGCAAAAACTGTAAGCCAGAATGCCAAAAACTTTTATGCAAATCTCATTATTTTACATCAAGCCACAAAAATGTCCGATTTCGGATTTTTGTCCGATGCCTTGTTTAATGAAATCTGAAACCCACATTTTTGTGAAAAAAATACTAATTTTGTATTTTGGATAGAATCCTCTTCAATGTTATATTTCATCAAATTTTATTATTTAACTATCCTCTAATATCATTCTGCACGCATTATCTGTCATTTCCTTATATGTGTAAGGTCTAGCCATACCTATTTCTAATGTGAGGCTGAAAATAAAAATATTCTACGTTTATGAGCAAGAGTATAAGTACATAAGATACAACATAGAAACTAGCAAGAAGAACACGAACCTTATAAAAATGAAATATGATATTCCGTTGTAAATAATTTTATTTCTATTTAAGCAATGAGAAGTTGACAAAACTTATACTGACGATATGTATAGTTTTACTGACGATATGGATGGAAGATCATGTTCTCGCTGAGTCAAGCTCAGGTAAGTACGATTACCTAAGGCGCATTGGTCAATAGATTTTATCAATTATCAACTTTGAATGCAGAGTGCAGAGCAATATTACATTTGCCGGGAGTTTGAAACTGTGATATTTTTAACAAGAAGAGAATATATGCGAAAAAAGAAGGATGACTTACTCATGTTACTATTTGACAAAATTTAAAGATTTTCCGTCATCAATTTCGATTTGATGGTAGCAAATACCCGTTTACTGGCTCCGCCAACGCGTTGCCAGTAAACTCAATTTGCAACCATCAAATCGTCAATTTGTGCCGGTTAATCTTCAAATACAATACTGTTAACCCCTAAATATCCTAAAGGAGAGACAACACAGAATGTACTGGTAATTTCATTACTTATGAACAATTGACCATGGTAACCCGTTTTCGGTTCTACCTTTAATGTAAAACAATGCACGATTCAAATCACTAAAACGTACCCATATTCATACTGTTAACCAGACGTTTCAGTCAAGATGTATCAGGATTTTTACACGATTACTTTTGTCCTAAAAATATCTGTAGCAAAGTTACATCAAGATAATCTAAAGTTGCCGTTGTCATTCTGAGGTTTCATTGCAGTGGCAAGTGCAATGTCTATTTTGTATTACAGTCAGTATTATCACGGACCCAATAGTATTCAGAAAAGATGTCAAATTATTGTGCAATGTCAAGAATTGTTGTGATACCCATACCCCTATACGGTGGACCGGGGGACGAGACAACAAAGTTATATCATACAACCAGGTCCCAGCAGAGAGATCAAAGTATGCTGTACAGTATACCATCAATGGTGTAGAACTGACGATACTTCATTTCGATATCGACGATGCCAACAAAAATTATACATGTATTAATGGGTTTGACCAAGACAGAGTTACATTAACTTTAGACAAAGTGAATTATGAAAGTAAGAGTATTCTAACTATAATGTGTTTGATTATGTTAAAGTTAACATGATACTTTATCACGTTTGAACCTTTTAATGAACATACGCCGGAATCATGTTCCATAGGACTGTATTTATTTCAACGATTTTGTTTAAAAGTCCAAACTGTTTAACTTTAGATTATATGACCGATGTTTATCTTCTATGCAACCCTGCATGCCTCCTTAATGACTGCCCATTATGTTTATACTCCAAAGAACGAGGGTCGTTAAGGCCCATTTTTGCCCAAGAAATTGTGAAATAAAAAATTGGCTAATATCTAGTATTTTATATTTTTTTTGTGAATATGTCTGTAAAAAGAAAATTCAACAGAAATTTTGTTTAATTAGTTCTACAATGGTCACATGACACAAAGAAAAGGATTTAAATGTGAAAATACTAAGAAATTAATTAATTTTAAGCAATATTTGATTCTATTTTGTCGATTTTAATATAGATCGCAAAAAAACATCAAAACCAAATTTTGCTCAATTAAAGACCTATCAGGAATACATACAAATGTTAGATTAAAATATCTTCGTAACAAACACCTAAAAAAATGATAAATTTTTTTCAATAAATGTTATATTCTTGTCAAAATAGTCTAATTTATCCTTTCATTTTGTCGAAATAGCGAAAAGTATACAAGAAAAAGTAATCAATTATTGAAAGTTGATTTCACAACAACGTATTATTGTGTCACAAAATCTTAAATTTGGGCCAAATACGGGGCTTAAATACCTACTCCTTAAAAAGCTTTTTATAAAATTGATTGATTTTTGCCAATGTTTCCTAGTTCAGACTCTCATTTTAAAGCTTTTGGTCCTGGAATCAAAGAATCACGTGAAACCAACATTTATTATAAAATTTTAGCATTTTAACAAAATTTTAACAAAATTATTGGTGTTGATAGCTATATATGCGTTTTATAGAAAACATCATAAACATATCATACAATATAAAAAAAAACTCAGATAGAAATGTGTCGAGACTACGCCATATAAAAAATTAGATAAATGAAAGATCGATACACAACACCTTGAAGTCCAGAGATAGAATCGATTGTCGCGGACATTGTTCATCATTATATGTGATTATTTTGGATTCGTCTTCTTTAACGATTACTTATTTTCTACGTTTCCCAGTTCAATCTTTCTGAAGAATTTACTACTCTATCAATATTTTACGTACACTTGTTGCTCACAAAACTTGAATTGAAAGGAAGACCAATGAAAATGAATTCTGCGTGAATTTATGTTTTTTAGGCACAGCTGAATTTACCTAAAAATGACTCGACTATTCTGCTATTGATATTTCACATTTTTCTTTGTTCACGAATATAATAATAACTTTATTTGCAAATTACACCCAAGTGGGTCAAGCAAATACATATATAATATACAGGACACACATAAAACATAGATTGAACATAAGAAATGCATACATGTATATATAAGAATTGTGTAACTTTTGACCGGCATGGACCTCCATTTCGCAATTCTAATGACGGCTTTAAAAAATCACATACTGTTGGCAAAAGTTCAACCTTTGGAGAGAGCATATATTTCAGTTTGTCCAGTAGATGATATTGTTTAAAAACTCGGATTTACCTTATCAATTATTATTAATAGCTTTTTTCTTAAATTTATTATAAGTTGACTATCAATTATTTGTCTATACACTCACCTGAAGTAATCATACTAAAGATGTTGCATTGTGATATTTTTCTAGTGCACCCGGGCAACGACAGCATTCCTTTACAAAAGAATATTACTGGAAGGAGCGTGGAGATAGCAATTTGGTTTGATCGAGTTTATCCTGAACCAAAGTGTGGCCTTAAACTTGATGTTCGTATTTAAACATGTTTATGTTAAGATCATCTTGACATAGTTTTTGTAAACAAATACCATTTTTGATAATAATTAAATCATTCAAAGATATAGTAAAAAGGTCGTTTGCGACCAATATCGGTCGTCGTTCTTTCTATTTTTTTATTAAATTAATTACAAAAATGAAAACATATGACACATTCATGAAGGACGCATTTTAAACTTGCTCAGAAGCTTTTTTCGTGTTGTTAACATACCACGTGCAGTGAAATTAAAATGAAAATTTGGTCAGATAATTTGACTTATTGTTTAACTCTTCAGTGTTGTCAACCCTAGGCTTAATATTAGCAATTTTGTAAAGGGTACATAAAAAATAGATAAATTTGCAGGAGATTTGAAGTTTGAATTTCTCATCAGATTTTGTTTCCTAATAATGAGAGCTTTCAGTGTATGTCAACGGATATCTTACTTTTTCGAGCTAAAAAAAGTGAAAGTCGAAGGATTCTATTTCATGAAATATAAAAAATATTTTTCATTGAATTTTGATTACGAGGTTCTCCAAACGATTCCTCCTAAAAATGCAATAAAATTATTCCAAGCAATTTTTATGATTTGTACAAAATTTTATGTAAAAAGGGACATAGATTAAAAAAGAGGCAATATTGCTGGAAATAATTTTTTTTTATTTCTTATCCGATGTTTGATGTTTTTTTATTTTATTCATTTTAATGACAGCTTTCAGTTGTATCTCAACGGAACTGCTTTACCATTCACCGTTGTCAAGAAAAATAGGTTAAAAATGAGCAAAATTTCAGTTCGCATGCTATGGGAATTGTTTTTCAATTATTGTGATGGTATTTTGAAGATAATAGGGTAACAATGATCACTTATCAGTGATATTACTAGGTACAACACTTAAATTCGTCAAACACATTATTTTGTCTAGCAAAATACTATGTCCACATTTACCAACATGTTCACTTTTCACAGGTTAACGTGCTACGGTCGTACCATGATGCGCTTGAGGAGCGTCTAAGTTATGTGAAAGGGGGCATTTTGCAGAAGAAAATAAACATTTATTTCTCATCCGACCTTTTTTCGTTTGATTTATCTAAATGATTATTTTCATTAGTATGCCAACAAATTGTTCTATCTCTCAGCGTTTTCCGGATAAAAGGGATCAAAATAGGCAAAAACGCAATATCATATGATATAGAAAATTGTTATTCTTCATCCGGTTTTGATGGGTTTTTTATTTGATTCGTCTCAATGGGAGCTTTCAGGGAAATGTCAATGAATATTCTCATATCTTACCGTTTTCAAGATAAAAGAGGTAAAAAAGGACGAAAAGCCCACAGTTTCGCATGATATAGGATATTTATTTTTCATCAAATGTTGATAAGGGTTTTCCCAAATCACTCTTAATGAACAATGGAACAAAGGTAACGAAAGTTATGAGAATAAAGGTGGTCACAATGATCACTTATTAAGTCATATTACTGTGTCCAGCACTTTACAGTGTCTAGCACATACATCTTTCAAGCAAAATACTGTGTCCACACTTTCCAAAATGTTCATCTTTTTACTTTTCACATCACAACGTGCTGTGGTCGTATCATGATGCGCTTGCGAAACACCTCAGTTTCGATTTTTTTGACAACTTTGCATTGAGCAAATCTGCAAATCCTTTCTTTTAAATTTAAATCAATATGTCTTCATTCGAATGGGCACTTGATACTACACAAAAATGGCTACAAAGAGGTCATACTCAAGAAACGAAGCCGCCAAAAATATTTCTAAAAACCAATTTTGCAGAAAACGCTTTACACGCATATATTTTCTGTCATAAAAATTAATTTACTGCAGAGGAGTCATAAATGACCTTGTGTAAAAGACAAAATTACCAATGTTGAATTTATTTAGAGAATATTTGTACAACATAATCTGCAAACATGCAAAAAAATTGACGATTTTTTCAATTTTTCTCAGGATACTTCTTTAGAAATCAAACCACACGTCAGATCACAGAAAAGTGAAAGGTACTTTTTCAACGCGAATATTTCAATAAATGGTGACATAAGCCGTTCCAGGTGCGGAGATATATTGAATGTAACATGTGAGATTGGCAGTGAAAATATAGTAATCATCAGTCGAAATGTGTCTTTGAATGACTGCCGGGGTAAGTATATAGATATTCAAAATATCTTATTTTGATAAAAATGTAAAAATAAGAAGAATAATTATATATATAACTGGCTTGGTTTGTAATTGAGAAATATCACTATTTTCAAAATATAGTTTGATCGCTTATTATTAGAAATTTCATAACTCAACAACTTCGTTTGAATTGATCGAACTGATCATGCAGTGTACTTTTTAAGAGCAAATTACGTGTTGATAATATCGAAGACAACCTTAGAAAAAAGAGTTGAAAAAAGCAGTGAGAAAATTCAACAGGTGAACAAACAGATGTAGAAGTTGGCATACAGAAATGGACAGAGATTAAGCTTGACAAAAACAAAGTAAACTAAAGAAAGATCATATATATGACACAATAGTGGCCTTGAAGTAATTTTTAGATTTTCAAAATTACCCCCATATTGCCAATTTTCAAATCAAAATACTCTCATAAAGGCTATATTCACGTTTGTTGTTTAAAATAAAAAGAAGAACACTTGAAGGATGTAAATGCTTATCTATCGAGAAAATCAAGTTTTTCGTCACCAATGATGGCAAGGTTATTTAATCTATAATTGTGAAACAGTAATTGGTCGTGCCAGGGGTAATTTATTATTTCATTATAAATAATAGTGATTTATCCTGGCGTAATAAGGTTTTTACAAAACTGTTTATACTACAGACTGACAACAACTGGATTTTATATATGTGACAACAGACGTTTACACATGTGTCTGATGAACTACTTACGCTTCTATCACACCTAAATGCAACCCTGTTATCGGTCCCTATTTGGATAACCCATTGGTTCACTCGCGCATTCTTGATTAAAATTGTGATACTGGTTTTCTTATTTTCTTCATTTTTTGCACTTTATTTTCCTTAAACTATTTTAATCAAAGTTTGAATCAATTACAGAACAAAAAAAATCAAAAGAAATTTAAACTAATTAAAAATATAATCAGTAGAAAGGTAAGAAACATCATGCGCAATAAATTATTACCAAATATGAATATATATATTCATAATATATTATTGCACAATACTAATTTTTCATTGCAAACTATCTTGCCCTCCAAAACCTTCCGATTCAGTGCTTAAATCTTAAAAGACGTTTTCGCTACCTATTTTTGGAAGTCTATTGTTTTCTGTTGAACTTAAAAACACTGTTTAAAAGACACATATAAAATCCAGTTGTTGTCAGTCTGTAGTATAAACAGTTGAACTTAAAAACACTGTTTAAAAGAATCAGTTTGTTAAATTTCTTTCGTTTTGAAATTATTTGGAAATTACAAATGCAATATCAATTTTAATTCAATTTTCACGCCTTTTAATCCATATCCTAGTTGAATAAAATGTATTTGATTATTTCCGATGTAAAGAATGAGAAAATAAATGTTCAGTGATATTGCAAGTAATAAAAACATAAATTTGATCCATTCTTATATATTTGTGGAAAATCTTAATATTTCAGAAAATCATCCCTTTTAATTTTTTTTACCAGGTATCAAGCTTGTTTTATGTACACTGGTACTGAATTTGCTAGTGTAGTTCATAGAAGCTGAGCCAAGTTTGATGTAGTAAATCATATTGTTCATTTAAATCAGATAAATTTAACAGTAATTACCACAGACTCCTGTTCAAAAGAAAATTATAGAACTAGGAAAGATAAGTTGTAATTTACATCTGTAATTGAAAGTACTTAGCATTACTAGTAAAATTTATTAAGGAATGCATAACATTGCCGTTATCATTAAAAAAAATAGGTCCGTTACACATTACTTCACCATTACGTTAAAATTGGCCACATTACGTTAGACAATAATTACTGCATCTTCGTGGAACCTATCAAATCTATTTACAAATATCCTTTAAACGTTTTGGGACATTTTGAACCAAACTTATGTGGAAAGGTACTAGGATCGAAATAAATCAAAAGTTATCCGCATTACATCTTACAACTAAGATAACCACTAGCGAGAAACTTAAATAAACATGTGAAAATCAATTTTAATGGGTTTTGTTCTGCTAAGCTTGTGAGAAACAAGCTGTATTTGAACATGTTGAATAATAACTGAATGGTCTTGTGTCATATTTTGTTCAGCGTCCTATTCTGGCATACAATATTACTTATTTTGACCAATTGTGGTTTCCTGTTGTTAGTTCAGCAGTTCTTTCTCCCGGGCTCATCTGGGTTGGTTGTATATTTGTTGTGTATGAATATATTTAGTTTATTATGTCGTTTTTTTTGTGTGTCTCTTTCTTTCAGGTTATGTCTTTTTCTTGCTGTCAGGTTTACCTTGATTTTTCCACTAAACATGATGTGACATGTAGGAGAAAGGGTAAAGACTGATCTGTTTTAGTCATACAAAATATGTCCGAGTAAAATCGCATGTCTTCCTGTGGACTAATCGTTTGTGGGCTGGGACGTTAAACATCCTACTAAGTGTATTGATTTTTCGAAAATAAAAGCTCATTAATAATCAGTTCATAATGAGTTATTCTCATTCTGAATAAATTTGATTTCTTCCCAGGAGGTCAACTAGTTTATTATTTATGTTTGTTACACACACAAAATTTATCTGTATCTTCAGATATATCATAGGTCAATACTATCAGAGAAATTCAACTGCGACTAATTTTATAGTATACGGAATTACTTATCAGTGATTGTTCTGATTTTTTATCTGTCTTTTTTTTCATTTTTACTACAGAAACTGAAGATATATCACATAAAGGAAGAATTGCAGTCGTAGTAGTTGTTGTTGTAGCACTAGTAGTATTAGGAATAGCAGCATTGATAATTGCTATCAAATTGAGAAAAGGTTTTGCTACAAAAGAAGGAAAACAACTGAAAGGCAATTCATTGTTTGGTAAGGACAGAATTTATTTGGATAACATTAGGTAACAGTATCATTTTTTAAACGAACAGAATACAAAACATTCTGTTTTGTGGTTGATTTGATCATTTTCTTGTTTTTAATGCTCCTGGTGAGAGGTTACTCACTGAAATGATTATATACCAAAGTTCACAATATTTCTTTAACATAGGTTAACCTGTAAGGCAAAAAGAGTAATTTTTTTTTCATTCACAGATATCTTGTGTCAGTTTCAGACTGCAAATAATGTTGTAAAAATATTTCATTCCTCATTTACATATAGTATAGCTTATTTAGTTTAATTATTATTAAATAATTTCTTTGTAGGCTGCAATAAATTCTGTGACAGAAAGGCAAAATCCTACGATGATCCAGAAAGAGAATCCATGAAAACCAGTTAAAGCTCGCATATAACTGTTATACGCTTGATGCATATAGTGGCCCGGATTACTTTTATATTAAGTCTCGTCAAAATATATTTAACCTTTAAATAATTGCAACAGGAGAAATTTTAATCTGTATCTGTAGTATTATATACAAAGAAGACACTGGATAAAGTTCGCAAAAAACTATCTTCATGAATTTGAGGAAAAGCCTGAAATCAGAATTTCAATTTTTGGGTGTGAGGAATAGGGGAGATAACTCTTACAAAAGCATGCAGTTTTTGTTATTTTTTGGGTCAATTTTCTCTTATTGTGTGTAAAATATGGTGTGTGATGGAGTCAATAGTTCTTATTTGACTCTATGTCACACTCTGATTATAATGATATGTAGATTTCTAAAATATTGAAAATATTTATAATTTATTGGAAAGTTATTGGTTTGAGAAAATGCTCATTTATAAGCATGTGGTTATTCAAAAAATTAATTTGAAATATTTATCATGCTAATATCTGCAAAAAATTTAGGAACATAAACTACTTAGTTTAAATAATTTTAACCCCCAAAAATTAAAGACAATCTTAATTATATTCATTAAAATTGAATATGTTTAAAGTGTGATGGGGCAACATGGATATATGGTGTCTTTAATAATTACTAAATGCAGTCTGCATCTTGAAAATAGATATCAGAACTTTACTATATATAATTGTTGAAATTTCCCTTATAAACACAAATAAAACAACAACTTTGTCCACATATTTTACAGAAAAAAATGTAATTAAGATTTTAGTATGAACTAATTCTGTTGCAATTAGTTTGAGGTTAAAGGGATTTTTTGCCAAATTTACTGGCCTAATTGACTTCTAACGACAACCAGGGACTACTGCAAAATGGCACTGATTGCATTTTATATAGAATGATCAATGTAACATAAATTTAGTCATAACCGTGTTACAGTATCATTCGGATGCAAACCTAAGATGTAAGAGCTATATTATGGTGTTTTATAATTTATTTTACTCTTTATTCACCAACCGTCCAATCGTGCTAAACTACATGTTTATGAAGTTAACTAGTCATTCTGTACTGGTGTGAATATACTAAATCAACCAATCAGATTTAGAACATACGCAAAATGGTGCAAATCAAAACAAAATATTCTTACTCGAGTTACTATCACATTAACAGTCTCTCATAGATTGGTTTCATCTTGACTTCTACTAAAAGATAATTTTATTAGAAATAATTTGAATCAAAGTTTGTTCATTTCTGATCATACGGGAAGAAGTTATAGCCCTTTGAATACCTGGCCTATATG
>JARWCS010338221.1:0-11711 GCA_034783895.1 Geukensia demissa | reverse complement strand
TGTGTTCTATGTTTGTCTTTCGTTTCATTTTGTTGGCCATGGTCTTGTCTGTCTTCCGACATAACGATTTCTGTCTGTCCCTTTGGTATCTTCGAATTCCTTTGAATTTTGGAAATATTATTAAGAACGGACTAGTTCTATTCTTTGTTTTAATCGACCTTAAACAATGTTATAAGCCCGAAATGAGGAACGAAACATTTCTGCCTTAAATAAAACGCAAGTTTTTACAACCAACATCATAATGACAAGGATTTTCATTTACCAAAATTAAAAGTCACAGCTTTAAACCTATCGATAGATGAAAACATTTGTCCTTTATAGAAAATTCCAGATTTGTACATGGGAGTGATTGAAATATAAAAAAATGCTTATGTATGTCTCACTGTTTGGGGAATTAACACGCTTTTTTAGACAATTACCAAATTTTAAAACTACAAAAAGTTCGAAAATACGTTAGGGTAAACTAAATCCCATTAGACAAAAGATATACAGGACAAAAGCCAATGGAAGAGGGAAAAGACAACCGAAAGCTCATAAAGCATAAGATTTAACAACAAACACGTCATAATAACGAAAAGGTGGGCTATGGTTTTCCAGGGGAGCTGTCAGCTCCCGTTCAACTAGTGTCACTAGACACTTTTCTCGCAAATAGTTTAAAATAAAAAAATATTTTGATTAAAAATATTAACAGACCCATCTGATTCTAACAAAAGGTACTTTGAAACTGACTTATGCACTCTGCTTGATTTTTATTGGCAATATTTTTGTTAGATTTTGGGTAAATGCCAAGAAGACTGCACATCATATCAGCAGGAAGATGCTGCAAGTTAATATAAGGGATTTCTACAATGTTGGAATCCCCTTTTATTGTGTCTAGCATTAAAAACATTACAAAATAACAGTTGTATATATAAATAGGAGATAATGTCAAATAAAAATCAAGCATATTTCATATATCAGTTTCAGAGTATCTTTTGTTTGACTGATATGTGTGTGTTATGTAAAGTAAGGGTAATGCTTTCCGAAACCAAATATCTGTGCCAACGATTGCCATCATTGTTTAATGAAAACAAGTTAAACCATTTCTGAAGTAAAACCCAACGTTTGAAATTTCTATTCAGTACGTAACAGTATTGGTTTTTTATTTGTTTTACAGACAAACACAGAGATTGCATTTCCAGCTGTAGGGATGAATTCAGAGATAGCTTTGGTAATGTTGTCTTCATTTCTTAATGAAAAGAAGTTACACAAACTCCAAAATATATAATTGGGCAATAATTTAAAATACCGTCTTGTTCCTGTGATGTGCACAATAGCTCTTCTGTGGAAACATATTTAAGAGAAGAGAAGTATATTTAGAATTACAATAGAAGCAAAACTTTTCTATCGAAACATTTTATACTCGTTTCACCCAAACGATCAATGGAGAAACAACAAAGATGGTGTGTCAGCGTTTAGAAACTCTTAAGTGGGGTCGTAGCTTTGAATGATGCTAAATGATCATGACAAGAGATCCAAAAAAATCAGTGAGAATATCTGAAACAAACCCTCAAGTTATTCGTGATTGACAAAAAATTTTAACGTTAACCATGAAAAAACATATGTATGGTAATAAAAAATATAGATCAAGAAAACGCTATAAAGCAATATGTATAAAGACATGCAGTAGTTTTAGCATGGCATCTTAGTTAACAATTATACTAAACTTCGGAATTTCCTTCCTTACCATGAAACTGTTAAAACTAAACCTGAATGCAATAAAATGCACTAAACACAAGCTTTTAAAATTTGCATCGTAACAACAAAATAAATTATAATATGTGCATTTTAAGGTATACATAACATGAGTTTATTGCCGAGAGGACGTTTATAATTTCGGCTTACCATCACAAAATCTAGGAAAATAACATTACCATATAATTCTTTGTATTTTTCCAATTACTTGATAGCAAAAACGACACAGAATGTTATCTAAAGTTATCACACATGAATGTCTATCCTTGCTGAACTTCATTAAACAATATGCGCGAGAAAAATGAGCATCTGAACTAGAGGTCAGAGAAATTAAATAAAACTTTAAGATTTAAGGTCTTATATTGATCATAACTTTCAGAAGGCTTTGTGGATTTCCTAAAATTCCTTTTCAATTTTGCACTATTCCGAATGGATCCTGATTCTGACAAAAAATGATTCCAGGACGGTGGAGCTCGCGAGTCAGGAAATGCTATAAATACCCTTCCAGAGAACCTGACCCTACTCCTCTTTTGTAAAGGAGTTATTGGACTCCAGTTCGTTGTTCCTTTTTTATTAATTGGTTTAGGGATTTTGGTTTAAAAAATTTGGGTAGGAGGTCGAAATAAAAATACATTTGTTTACTAAAATTTTCCCATGTTTTCATGTCGATAAATTAGCGAGTTTATACCGGTATATTTACTGGAAAATCTGACAAGAGTAAGCTTAACTGTTGTTTATAGATACCTTCTGGATTAAACAAATATTACAGAGTTCCTATTTCTATATTGTACTTTCAATACGTTTTAAGGTTTGCATGGTGTCTTGACTTTTCCTCTTTTACAATTGTGCCAGAAAAAACTTAATTAGTGTTTATGGTAGTTTATTTTACATAAAATTCACAAAAATGTAAAACAGAACTGAAGTACCAACTACTAATTAGAAAATGGAAAAGCTATATGTGACAATTAGTTCAAAATGCAAGGAACCCCATGGACAGACTACAAGTCTTCATGCATAAGAATTTTTGTACAAAACTGAAAATGCAAGTTGTTATACAGCATTTGTGAGTAAAGCTGTGTACATATCATTAAGATTGTCAAAGTTTGTCAAAAACTATATGACAAAATCAAGTTTATTAACTGTGAGTAAGATTTACACCCCCTCTTTCACTGCCATTTCTTTTTTCTGTAAAAAGATTACCCTTAGACCTTTTGTATGTTTAGAAGTGAAAATGCTGGTCCTTAGCTTAGCCTGGGATAAATAAGCATCCTCTGAATTTGTTTAATGAGCGCAGCCTCAGGACGTGCAAAAATATGTCATTATAAGAAAAGTACTGTAGTTATATTCTGCACAAAACTCAAAGTTCAAGAATTTTTCTATCATCAATTTTCCTAGGTTGGATAGATCTGATGGTTTTCTATCTAATATTTATATTGTTGGCAAATTAGCTTATATTTAATAAAGATGGTGACCAAGATGCAGCAAATTTTAATGAAGGCCACTTTGAGCTTTAATAATGAATCAGGACAAATATCTTTTTCATTTAATGATATTTTGTTGTACAGTAGGAAAGTTTCTGAGAAAAAATTGTGAACTATAGACCCTTTTACTGATGCTGCCTTCCTGCTTTTGACGCTTGCTTGGAAGCAGCTTCCGGGTGTACGAAATTCGACGACACAATAGTATTGATGCAATATTTGATTGTCTGTCGACATCATTTTTCCAGAAAAATATGTTATTTTCCACCCAAAGTAACAGGAACGCAGTTACAGTAAAAGAATCTATTGGATGATTAATGATCAAATTTGCCATCACAACATGATGATTTGATCAGTGATCCAACATGACCCCACTTGTTGTCTTAGTTCTACCCCGGGATGTTGTCTTAATCTTAGAATCTTACTTTCATGTCAATCTAAGTCTTATCTCTAATTTACATATAACACTTCATGAATTTGTAGTGAAATTTTTAAATTTTACATAGACCTGCACATTTTTACATAGACTTTGTCCGTAGGTCTACTGCTAATTTCTTACACTGTGCATGTTTTCAAGCTCAAATGTACGACCTATTCAGAACTTATGTAAGAGGTGTTACAATACGAGAACTACTTTAAGGCTTCCAAAGAAACAAGATGGTGACAGAAACAACATCAACAAAGTCTGTCCAAGTAACAAACAGCTGCATTTCATGCAATTCAATATCAAAAAACTTTCCAATTTAAATTTTAACAAATACATTAATCCTTACAGTACTAGAGGTTTTTTCCTAAGAGAGTGTCTGACGTTATTTTGGAAAATGTTTTCCGACTATGGTTCTGTGATGTTTCGCATGGGCAACTATTGTAGGACGTATAAATGCCTGCAAACCAACATCATGTTTTGCAGTCACAAAGACCCTAGTACTGTGACATCGTAGAAACAACAAGTCCGCCATTTTGGATATGAAGCCTTATCACATACATCAAGGGGACTATTTTCTGTTCAAAATAACACCATATTCTTCCACATTATACAGTTACATCCAAGGCTTGATTCCAAGCTTTGCCAGGATTGGATGAGTGTTGTCTGATTGCCTACATACATGTATTCCAGAGACTGTGGGCTATCATTGCTCTCCAATGTTTTCATTTGGAAAACAAGTTTTAACCTTTCATAGGAACAATGAATGACCACATTACTCATTGATAAGACTGTGAGTCTGGACTTGTGATTTAGATAGTAATATACACACATTAAATAAGACTGTGAGTCTGGACTTGTGATTTAGATTGTAATATACACACATTAAAATCAACAAAAAGACATGGTTCCAACTGTCACCCAACAATGTAAGGCCATGGTATAATGGCTATCTGTCCTCCTACAACTTAATACTCATCTACACACATGACAGTTTATGCTTGTTAAGAAGACATATAAACATCGCAGCTATAAAATCTTGTCTTTTGACTTAATACATTCCTATAGTTTAGATTTTATTACAATGAATTTCTATAGAAATTTTTAGTTACAAGTAAATGTATTGCTATATTTGAATGTTTTTTATTGGTTGTTGGCAAAATTTGCAGTGATGTTAGGACTAAAAGCATCTCAGATTTTCTAAAGTAGCCGGACTTGCCATGTTTAGAATAGGAGAAAGAGAGCCTTAACAAATCACATCTTCATACTGGAAGCATATGGTAGAGAATTAGACTTTGGGTAAAGGGTCCTGGCGACCATTTCACAAAAAGTTACTGACATACCTAATATACAGGACTTATGAGTACTTGTAAGTCATACGACTTCTTGAGAAATGTTAGCCTGGATTTTGCTATACAAATCACACTGTACTACTGAACTATATTTATTGTTATATGTTCACTGATTTTGCATTAGATTAGATCGATTGTCGTGTTTTATGTATAGTTTCACAATTTGTATTTAGGGACATTTTACAGCTCCCGTTATGGTATGGACTCTGGTTCATTGTTGAAGGCCATAATGGGACCTGTAGAAGTTTAAATTCGACTGTCATTTGGTGGGTGGCTGTCTCATAAAACATCATGCCACATCTCCTATTTTTATATATCCATATTAACCACCAAATTCATAAAAAAAGATTTAAAATAGCCTTTATTAGGTGTACAAGTGAATATTTCCTATAGTAAGTTGGTAGAGTGGTGGACTATAGTGTAAATAGTCTCACAGTTTGTCACAACAAGCAGGAAATTTTGAGAGACTGTTACATTGTATAATTACTGGTAATTAGATTACCTTATCAGTTGGGTCATGTTCATTGCTGATTGTCCATGATGTCACTAATCAAACAATTTTCTTGGGTTCATGCAAAAGTAAGCTATTTATTTTATCATACCAATACTTTTTCCCTCTTCATGTTAATTTAATATTTCAAAATCAGTTCATTTGTTAAAACTCTTCATATAATACAGAACACCACATCTGCTTTCCTAAACATTCATGACAGAGGCCTAGGTGAATATTTGTGAATTTGAGCTTATTTTCATCTGGCAATAAAACTAAAAAGATGTCAAACAAATACACCATGAAATAATGGTTAAACCTTGGTCACTTGACCTTGAATAATGGTTAAACCTTGGTCACTTGACCTTGAATGGCAGAAACATAATGGGTATATCAAAAACCTTTTTAAGTCCATTTGTTATCTAACCTTGATTATTTGAACTATTATTTTAATTGACACCGCTTTAATTGGTCTTATGGTTGTTCAAGGGACTGAAGTTGGACGCTATTACTGTGAATACACGACTTTTTCTGTTGAACCTCAATATGTGTTTTCTATATTGTCACTTTCTCTTTCCATTTACTGACTTTATGGTAAAAATTTGGCCTTCTTCTTTTTTACTTTTTATCTTATATAATTATATGTAATTTTACATGTACATATAACAGTTTTTCATACAGTTTCACATTTTAACCATTCCCCATAAAACTTTTCCCTTTACCCTAATATGACAAATACCGGATTGAAAAAATTTACAATGAGGCATATGTCTTTAAAGAGGCAGAACTGCTTACCTGTCTGAACCACCTGAGTTCAACCCCAGTTTTTGGCAGCGTCCACCTTGTTCATTGTTTTTCATTTGTCATTAGTTTGATATGCATATGTGTCATGTTGTGTCTTGTTCAGGTTCTCAAGATTTATTCTTATGTTTTCTATACTGGTTGGAAAAAGGTTTTTAAATCTCCAAACCATTGTATTTACAGTGTAAGTTTTAGACCAGATTCATTTTGTCATCTAAAAAATGATTTTAGTATCAAATTTTCAAGATTTCCTGGAATGGAATCAGACTCTACACTCCTCAATTTTAGTTAAACTGGATCATTGTATTATTGTAAGAAAACAACACCACATTGGCTCATCAAAGAACAATCTTACTAACATTGTCTGGGGATGAAATTACACAGGCCTACTGCAGCCAAAGCAAGAAAGGTGTTCTCTGGTTAAAATTAGATTTGTCCACATGACAAAAAATCAAATAGCACATTTACATTTGTATTTTACATGAGGCCAAGAGCAAAATAACTGTGGTCCAGTTAATTTGAAATGCTCAATGTGTACCCTTTGGTCCAAATGTAACAGAATTGCCTGAATTTATTAATTAGCAAAACCTGCATACTTTGTATTTTTCTCATTTTATTTGCATTCCCTCTTTTGAATTTTGTCATAAAACTGGTCCAAATAACATTATCTCCATCTTTCTATCTTTAGGGACCTAGTACAAAAGAATTACCTGTTGACTAATTAATCACTTAGTTACATAAGTATGTACATTATTTGTCATTGTATGCATGAAGAGGTCTAACAACTATTGTCAGACATATTTGATAGTACTGTCTACAGATCTGCACAATTACATGTACTTGGAATTTTTAATTTAAAATTAATCATTTTCATGGTCTACATGGTTTTAGTGCAAAATGTTTATAAGACATTACATCAATCCATTAATTTTCAGAATCTCACAATTTTAACAGCCCTTTCTGTAACAGTACAAACTGCCCCAAATGAACCCTGTTTAATCCACTAGGATTTCTTGTAAATTTTACCCCTATTAACCAAGCTCCTCTCAATTCCCAACTTTCAGGCAAAGAGTGTTCATATTAGAGGTTTTATTGTTTAAATTTTTATCCCTTTTGAAATCTTGGCCAAAAGCTTATGTCAGACACCATATTATACGCGAACCAACCAAGGGACCTAACCCTACTAAAAAGTGGTCAAAACTTCCATGGTATTTCACACGTTCCATCCTAACTGTATTTCTCAAAAGTTTTCCCTATGGACAGTTTTAAACAACATTGAAAATACAAGAACTAAATACTTTGTCAACAATTCAAAGTACTAAAACATAAAATCAAATAAATGTATATAATACATTACTTAGGTCATCTCATTAAAAATATTGTGCTTAATTTAGTGTATTTCCGGTGAAGAAACAATGTGTTTAAATACAATTGTAAATGTTTTGTAATTTGAAACAGAGAAGACCATCATGTGCTATATTATAAAATTAAAAAGAATTAAATATTGTTGTGGTAAAATTTTGTTCAATAATCCAAAGGGCTGACTATCCTTTCTCAGAACCAACAAATTCCGACCTTGTACCTGGCAGGGCTAGCACTATTTATTCTCAAAGATTATTTCCCAAAATATTTACTTAAATCACCTTCTAAACTGTTCTAAATAAATACTTGGATATACATGGCTATAAAATCTTAATTGATAAAGTATTTGCTTAAATATTGTCCATTGGACTGTGTTAAGATGTCTGAAAAACTAACATAATATTGACACTAAATATTTAAATAATTCACATCTTATATCAACATTTTGATTGAACATTCTTAATCATATGACTCAGATGATTTTCAATTTTAAAATTAATTCCAAATAACCGCAAATTAAACTTTCAGTACACACTTCATGTCAAGACGACTTGTTCCATAAAAAATCACTGCGACTAACCACAGGGAAGGTTAATGGCTTCTTGACTTACTACCACAATACAAAGTTTTAATTTTTTTTTATTTTTCATTTTCTCAGTTTACTTGAAACTCTGTCATGAGAATCATCAAAACAGATAAAAATCTGCAACCTTTAATTTTCTTATATATAAATGTACAGTGTAAATGTGTTGGAGACTGGACTATATCTCACCAAGCAGCTAACTTAGAGGTCTCCTTCTTTAATTATGGAATCCCAATTCTAAGTCTAAATCAACCCAAAATAACCTAAGCATAAATGTTAAATGACAGTTGTAATACTTAATATTATAGTTACTATGACAACAAAGTTGTGTGTGACCACGACAAAATGCCCAATAAAACAAACTGAAATGAAGCCAGTAGTGTTGCCATTTTAGGAATATTATACAGTTTAAGACCAGTAGTAAAGGAAATGGCCAATTAATTGTCCCCTATATAAAAACTTTTTACCAACACAAAGGTACCAATGCTGAAATTGTCATATTTTGTCATCTATAAGACTCCATGTAGTTGCAATTGATCTTGGGATTCCATTTGATTTATGTGTGGTTACAAGGTAATTCTCCAAAAGGTATCAGGTCTGAGAGTCTTCCAGGTAATTAACCAAAATGATTGGCTGTCCATGCAATTTCATAAGAAAAATTAATAAGATAACTAGGATACAGGTAGTTTCAGAGAAAAACAAAAATTCTGACCATACAGTAACTTTCAATTAACACAACCATTTTCAGAGCTGAAAAACTAAGATCCAAATGATCTCGAGATCAAGGTCATCTCAGTTTGCCTCCATATTGTGTGTTGTAACAAAGGAAATTCAGAACAACTTTCAATAAGATGTATTTTTGTTTCTGAGAAAACAAAAACTTGGAGATCTGATTTCACCAAAATGATTGGCCGTCCATGGAAATCAAATTTACATCTGTGACATGTATGTTATATTCATGCAATTTCATAAATGTGATTTAATACAGTAAATATCTATAAGAAAGGTTGCTTTTAACATAGTTTAATATGATGGCGATCTAATTAAAGTTAGATCTCCGCACTCACTCCCCCTTTTCATTTGTTTTATTTTCTTTGGTGGTATCGTGGGAGATGTAAGGACATAACACCTAAGTTCATCTCAGGGGTTAATTATTTCCCTTCAGAACATTTCATAGCTTTATCAAAGGGCTATGCCAGGCTAATCCATAAGGAAAACTTGTGTTTTACCATAATTTCATACTATTCAGGTTTTCTGGTATCAAGTTAATACAAATGACTTACGTTTTATCATTTTGTAGGTATTCTGCAATCAAGTCTATATCCAAATTATCATAACAGCTGTCATTTCCAATATTAATATTTCTCCCTGAAAATACACAAAAAATATGAATTAAATACAATCCATTTTCATTTTCCTTAATTCATACATTATAAAACCAGAGGCTCCCAGGATCCTGTATCAATCACCTGGCTTACAGTTGCCTCATCAATCACAGATGATGACGGAAAAGTTTTACACATTTGTTTATATATTGTCTACTTATTTCTGAAATATGATGATAAATAGATCCAAAATCCAATCTAAAATTAGCTGTAAATTTAGCTGTGGCTACAAGTATTGTTGGACTAAGAAGTAATCTTGTAAGAGAACCATGTAATGACTGTTCAATCATGTTAAGTTTCAATTATACATTGGATATTTAAATTTTTAGAAGAATACTGAATTTCTGATCAGCAAACAATTCACAAGTTTAATACATGATTTCTGCTAAATTAGGTTAAAATCTGTTCAGTGGTTTCATTCATTAAAAGTGAAACCATGAAATTTCCAAGGTCCAGGTTAAATGAAGTTGTGTCCTGGTGGTCATCTTGAATTTCTGATTGGCAAACGATTCACAAGTAAAGGACAGTTTCATTCCTGCAAAGTCACAATTCAATTGGCTAGCTTTTTCTGACAAGAAATTTCTGAAATTTGGACCAATCAGAACACAAAGACAAAGATGCATCTAAGTAATGAAAAAAGCTCACACTGCCCTTCAGGCCAGGTGAGCAAAAAAGATATGGTATAAATGCCAGAAAAAAAACAACCTATCATTCATTAAAAATTTCTTAATATAAAAGTTGCATAAAAATTGCTTTTCTGGATTAGACGTAGAGTATATATATCAATCGCATACAAAGAACTCCCTTGGATTTACCTACCTCAGGTATTATAGGGGCCAATAAAACAATTTCATACAAAGGGAAGTGCTTTTCTGGACTAACCTTCATTAGGTTTGCTAGGAGCCAAAATTTAAATAAAAGAATATTACCAAGACTTGCTAAAAAGCTGATACTATTTAGTCAAAATATGTGCATAGCAACTTTTGAAACCAACATGCATCCTATGAAAATAGCAACTTTTGAAACCAACATGCATCCTATGAAAGTGGTAGAAATGAACTCAGCAAAGCATCAAAATATTTAGTTAAGGTCTGAGATAAAGGGCCTTCATTAAAAATTCTAAAAATATGGATCCTTATACAGTTATACAGGTGTAACAAACAAGGTTAATTACTAAGTTATTGGCAGGTAGAGGTTTGCTATCATCATAAATAAAAATTGTGTCATATACCACAAGTGTTTATGCAGGGACACTCCTGAATCATACCTTAATGATAATAAGATAAATACTGGCAAGAACTGATTATTAATGTACAAAGTTTATATTTACAAGAGGAATTTTACAAAATCCTGTTAAAATATCCACAAAAATTCAAAAGATTTTTGTATTAACATGCAAAATCTTTTGTGAATATACATGTATCATAAAAAATTCAGGATTTTCGTGAAAAAGTTGTATTTTAAGCATTTTTCTAACAGTTTTGCTTACTGATAACAATGGTCGCACCTCTGGACCAAAAATGTTTTGTAATAAAAAGTTATATCAAAGTAAGATTAACGTCTCAACAAAAAGTCATTTTGGTCAATGTATGCAGCTCAAATCATCTAGGGCAAAAACATACCCAAAAATGATCAAAACGGTCAAAATTGCATATTTCCTCTCCTGAAGCTGATTTGCTATGTCAAAGTGACATCATTATTGATGTCATATCCAAAAAAAATTCTTGGTATGTATTGGTTTAAAAGGAATTTGAAGATACCAAAGTGGCAGACAGAAATCGATTAGTCAGAAGACAGACAAGACCACCGCCAACAAAATGAAATGAAAGACAAACGTAGAACACACGACACTACACTGAAAACTAAAGCTGGAGTAACAAGAACCCTACAAAAACCAGGGTGAATTCAGGTGCTCAGGAAGGGTAAGCAACTACTGCTCCACAAGTGGCAACCGTCCTGTTACTATTCAAATATTTCTGAGCAATTTTCAGGTTATGTAGTTTCAGAGCAAAAAACAACCCAGTATTATTTTAAGGATGTTCGCTGCTCATCTTTTTGATTTTTTGTCAGATTTTCGGAATCCTCTGGTTTCATCCATTTAA
>JARWCS010338210.1:0-19816 GCA_034783895.1 Geukensia demissa | reverse complement strand
CTGTCTGACTCAATATAGGATCTTCTGTCTGACTCAATATAGGATCTTCTGTCTGACTCAATATAGGATCTTCTGTCTGACTCAATATAGGATCTTCTGTCTGACTCAATATAGGATCTTCTGTCAGACCCAATATAGGATCTTCTGCCTGACCCAATATAGGATCTTCTGCCTGACCCAATATAGGATCTTCTGTCTGACTCAATATAGGATCTTTATCTGACTCATTATAAGATCTTTTGTTTAACACAATAAGTGATATGTCTGACCCAATATAGAATACTCTGTTTTATCTTATGAAAGATCTTCCGTGTGACCCAATACAGGAAATTCTGTCTGATCTGATACAGGGTCATCAACACTTTTTTTTGTTGGAAAAACAGCATGAATATTTGATGCAAGGATTAGTCAAGACATTTTATAGATGTCTGCTATGTAATGAACAGTCAATTTTCTTTTTTGTCTAGTGTTCTTAGTTTTATGGTTATTATTTAAGTGTTAAAATATTACAATCCTAACTCTTATATGTATATGGGGACAATCATGACAATCTGGTGAAGTACTTCTTAGAACAGCTGTTGAAGTTTATCTTAAACCAGTTGTCTCTTGTGGTACAATCCTTTAAACAAAATGTATTTTATTATCAAATCATAAAAAAGACATGTAACAGATAAAAGAAATTAATTTTATTTTTATATTGTTCTTGTTTTGTATTTTAAAATAAAGATGGATACTGTGGTAGAATAAAATTTTAAAATTACTTGATTTTTTTAAAGGGGTCCAAAATCTACAGAATATAAGAGATATATTACCCACTTTTTCATTTTACATTAGAACTTCTAAATGTTTTCAATAATTTCAATTTTAAGTAACTGTTTATACATAGTTATATGTGCACACTCCATTTTATAATTTAAACAAATAAGTGGCATTAAGAACTTTTTTTTAATATCCTTGATCCCTAGGTTTTAAAGGGTTCATGTTACTCCAGCTTTAGTTTCCAGAGTAGAGTTGCCTTTACATCATTTTCTTGCATTTCCATTTTTATCTGTCTTCTGAGTTCATGATATCTGTCTGTCCCATAATTGATATCATCAAATTCTTTTATAACTACTACTTTCTTGACATATAAACATTGACAGAACTTAAAAAAATTCTTAACAGCAGATAAAGTCTCCTTTGTTTCTAACAGGGATTCAAATCCAGTTAACCGATAGGTATTGATATACAAATATACTTGTAAATGGAGTTGCCCAACGAATTCCCAGAAAGCTAGAAATTATGATTTATTTCATTGATGAATTTATAGAACAACAACTTCCTTCTTTCATCTTATCATGCTTGGTATGTCTTCTGAATTTAAAAATTGACCAATACACAAAATCAATATAATTAGCTTGTTTAGTACTCTTTGTTCCAGTTCTAAATACCAAGCCTGTTTTTACAGTCTGGTATTGTCTATTTTCTCTTCAAAAAATATATGCCATGATCAAAAATGCATAGCTGGGTAAATTATATGGTCTTAATATGAAAATAGAAAATGTTGCATAATCGTCATTGAGATAGATATCCAATAAAGTTAAGACTGCAATCAATTTAAAATCTATAGGTCATTTGCCTGGCTTTCAACAATTGTTATTTGTAAGATATAAACTATTCAAAAGTGACAAAAGTCAACCAGTATAACTCAGATTTTGAAACAATAGAAGTAACATTAAAACATAAAAAACAATGATAATAACTGGACAAAGGATTCCTGGTTTGTGACAGGCACATATTTGAAGTGTGTGGCAGGGTTTAACAGCTGTTTGTTTACACTTAACCCTCTCCCTTACATGGGAGGGGGTGTGACTATACAGTAATAGCAACCCTTGATGTTAATATAGAATACAAGGACAATAACAAATTTTTAAGAAATATATAGTAAAATATACCTACTCCGATAAGTTTTTTGCTGTTTCTGACAAGTCCAAAGCAACTGCTAAACAAACCAAGTTCTAGTTTTTTAAACATTTATTACAATAATTAACAAATAAGTACTCAGTTTCCATCATTTGACCATATGCTTTAAAAAAATGACATTTTATTTTGTACCTATATACTATAAGTTAGTTACAGATTTCTGCCTTATAAATTTTTAAATTGATGCATGACTGGAGAAGATTTGAAAAATTTAAAAATTGTATTTCCTGAGAAGAGAGTTTTTACCACTTGTTTATATTATTTGCCATAGAATTTCACTTTGTCATTTTGTGTGGGTTGAATACAATACACCATGATACATGATGCTTTTGAAATCTTATCCTGAATCAATTGAAAATGAACATGTATTGTATCAACGGGGAATATAGATTATGTCAGATAAATATAATAATTGGAGAGTTTTTGATTTTTTTTTACAAAACAATAGATTAAGCATCCTAGAATATCAGACAATTGATAATATATCATGAGATAAACGATGTATACATTTACATTTGACATATCTTCTTTGGTGTGATGATGGTCTCATTTTTCAGGAGGACTTAGTTAGGGCAAAAATATAGACCTTGATGTATGTGATCTTATAGAACCTAAACTTATATGTCAGATAGCTGTCATTTCTGTCAATAAATATTTCTTGGATTACCAAAAATGTGGCAATAAATTATTAGAACAGAGAATAGTTTTGGCGTATTTAAGTTTGTGATGAATATTCTTTGTTTTATAACATAAATAATCTAATAATTTGATACTCACAAATTACCTATACAAAAGAAAAGATTGTTGTAAGTTCTTCAGTAATGAGTCAGAATGCCATACCTTACTGGGAGATAAAGGACAGTCCTTAATGTAGGCATATACAACATTAGGGGCTGTACTTTATCTCCCAGTAAGGTATGGCATTCTGACTCATTGCTCCTAGTGTTGGCAAACCCCAGTATCTGATAATTACTAAGAGATAAAGGAGAGCCTGTATTGTTGACATACCCCAGAACACATACCTTACTTAGACATATAAGGGTCCCATATGTTGGCATTATACCCAGAACACATACCTTAATTAGACATATAACGGTCCCTTATGTTGGCATACCCCAGAACCCATACCTTACTTGATATATAAGGGTCCCTTATGTTGGCATACCCCTGAACCCATACCTTACTTGATATATAACGGTCCCTTATGTATGCATATCCCAGAACCCATACCTTACTTGATATAAAAGGGTCCCTCATGTTGGCATACCCCAGAACCCATACCTTACTACATGAAAAGGACAGTCCTCAATTTTGGCAAATCCCAGAATCCTATACATTACTGACATATAAAGGACTGACCCTAATGTTGGCATGCCCCAGAATCCCATACCTTCATGAGTATAATCAACCTTTACCTTACTGCAAGATAAAGCTTATTCCTGAATTTTGCATATCCCAGAATCCTATACCTTACTGCAAGATAAAGGACAACCCTTCTTGTTGCCATACCTAGCCCTACATTTGCCAATGAATCAATTTATTTTGTTATTTTCATTATTTTTTTGTTACACCCATCCCAATTCTGGAAACAAGTATTTCTGTGGTACATCAAGGCGGTTGTGTTCAGAATTATAAAAAAGTGCCCCATTAGTTTTAATGATTTAACTACTTTAAAAGTATTGGTATTTGTGGAAGTGGATTTTCATACTTGATTACAGATTATATTGCAGTTTTCTAATGATGTTGAGGTTAATGTTTCAAAGGCATACATTTTTTGCAAACATGCAAGAATTATTCAAACCTACAATTAATTTTTTCAGTGTATTTTTTTTTTCATATGTAACTACCTATGTATCTCATACAAAGATGATATGGGTAGGCTACCTATGTGTACAAAAAATCCATCTGCTGAAATTTAAGAAGCAAATTTTGTTTGCCAATCCAGAATCCTTTCATTGGATGGTGTCATTTTCATAGTAATGACAAAATATTGATAGAGCTAATAAGCAATATGAAAAATAAATTGTTCTAAAATAAATTATTGACAGAATTGATTTATGATCTAAAAATAATCTTCAAATCTATAGCTTTCATCTCTATAAACAACAGCTGTTACTGAGCTCAAAATTTCCAGTGGAAGTTTGTATGTGGACTTTAGTAAAATGAATAGAAATGTACTTGAACCAGTGAAGATATGAGATTTGGGGTTTAGAAAGATAGATGAAAAATGCATAATTTTTTATTTAATGCTTTAAGCTTGTGCAATTTTTGTAAACTTGTTAGGGAAAAAATTGCAAATGCTTGCTCCAAGAAAGTAAGAAAATGCACTGAGAAGAGCTGTTATTGGGTTTACATTATTTTTTGGACTGGCCAGTGAGATGCAAGACATACATGTGTCCATACTTGTGTGATTTGATTGTAGGAGTAGACTTTATCAGGTTCTATATATAACAGGTCATCTAATAAATTGATTCAACCTAATATTTAAGGATAAGAAAGACAATACAGTTTACTTAAGATAAACAATAAAAAACATAGTATCTTCTTCCTTATCCATGTCTTCTACTTGATTTCAAAATGGTGATTTATTGTAACTATAATATGGTGCTCATTATTAATTACTAGTGGACTTTTCAGTTGATAATTGCTTGGTACAGTTAACATTTATTTATTATGTACAAGTGATTTTTTTATTACTGATATGTGTTTCAAGGAAAAATTTAAATTATTAAAAGATCTTAAACTGTATTCATACCAAGGGTTTAACAAGTTTAGTAGATTTTTCAAACAAAAATACTGGGCATTCAAGCCATCCCCAGGTCTTGACCCACAGATGATATGTCCTAGGAGGTCGTGTTCCAAACTCTTCCACTAAATCCTGAAAGGTTAGGCATTAAATTCCTGAGGATATCCTAGGACATTTATGGGGAAATGCCCCAGGAAGCCCCTGGATGTCTCCGATAAGTCTTGGGATTTGTGGTACCTCTAGTTTTAAAAATAGCCAAGGCATTATTATGAAAGAAAATTAAACTGTTTTAATTTTAAAACCTTGAATTCTTATACAAGGCACACTGTTATGTTTAGTCATGGGTTGAATACCTAAAGTTCTTTTTAAATTCCCTGTTAAAAACAGACTACACAAAGTCAGAAGAAATAAAAATACAAAAATTAAGGAAGGAAACCAGGATTAGGATCAGCATCTTGTCAAGATTTAAAAGCATCATCTCACATGTTATCTTCCAAACTTTTTCATTGGTTACAAAGTTTATAACCAGAAAGCAATAATAAGAGCGTTTGAACTGTCACCTTAAAACAAATGAATATATGCCATTGCCCTCTGGTAAATGTACTATATATGATCATGTAACATCAAATATGCAAATTATAGAAAGGGTAATTTGATTAACTGGTGATTAACATTTAAGTTGCAATTTTTTTTTACAAGTAGTTAATAATTATTTATTAAAAATATTGATTATGGTCAATAATTGAGGCAAAGTTGAATTAGGAAGTATTCAATTTTACGTAATGCTGTAAAAAGTTCATTAGTAAATTGAATGGTTAATTAAATATTCATCCATGAGAAAATTTGCATTTATGGTTAAGAGACCTTTTGTAATAATGTAATCAACCATATAACTTCATAGTGGGATACTGTCCTTCTTGACATTGGCTTTCCCAGTTGATAGCAATAATGTTTTTTTTTCTAAAAAAAGACAAGGATGAGCTATTCAGTGGCTTAATTTGTATTTGTTCATCTGCCTACAGTTAAAGAGAAATAACTATTAAACTGTTGAAAAAATAGGACAAAACCTTAATGGAATGATTTTTGTTGATCCTCTATCAGAATTCAGTGTATATTTCTGTTTTCCAAGATACCTGCCAAAGGTGAATATTGCTTTGATATCCTCTGATGCCACAATGCTTATCAAAACTAAACTTTGTTGATATTTTGATGGATTTACTGTATAGACTTTCCATTCTTTTTAGCTCACATTGCATAAAGGGCCATCATTCAGAGCTGCATCAGTTTTTGTTATTGTGAATTTTCACATTTCATTAGCTTTAGGTTGGCCCTTTTTAATTGTGTTTGTCTGTTCTAGGCACCAGCCAAAATGGCTACTTAATTTAATATTGGATTCCACAAGAAATTTTTACATTTTCATCAACTCCTCTGAACTCCTGTTCTGGTTCATCTTTGATGAAATATTGGTTCTGGATGAGCCCCTTTTCAACACTGTATTCACTTTTCTATGGTAACATCAAATTTTGCTGCCTTATTTATCATGGCAAATTATGTGGGTTTTTTAAGAATCTCTTTTAGGACTACCAACTCTTTTGTGAAATGAGTCTGTTGATATTCCCTCATCAAATTTTTTTATCAGAGTTTCTGGTTGCTATCCAGTTTGACACTAAACCAGAAAATTATTCAACTTTAATTAAGAAATAATGGTGTGCATTTATTATTGCAAATGTTTGAATGGCGATGATAATGCGAGTTTTTATTTCTGTGGAATTTTGAAAGTTGTAACACAACAGAACTAGAACATTTCAGAATGCGAGTTTTAATTATTGCAATTACAATCCTGTCGCATTATTCGCAATATTAAAAACATTGCAATTATTTCTGCTTTTCTCTTTCAAAATTCACAAGGCTTTGTTAAACATAGCATAGAAATCAGTTAGATTTTTTATCTGTTGCCATATAACCTGGCATCTGTCATCCATCCGCCAACAATTCACATATTTATCTTTTTTCTGTGGAAACAGCCAATTTGGATCAAACTTAAAAAATGAAATTATTTTTTGGTGGTTACCCTTCCAGAATTATATCAAAAAAGGAATCCTATTGATAAAAAGCTGAATTAAATTTAACATTGGACCCTATGGGACATTCATTAAAAAACTCTTCTGTCTGAACTGCTCAGCTAATTAAAACCAACCTTAATTAAGTGGTGCTTAGATGGTTCTTAACCAAAATTATGTCAAGCCTCCACACTGATTAACCAGGGTAGCTGCCACAATACAATTTAGTTTTATATGGGCCATATGGAAATTCATTTAAAAATATTCTTGTCTGAAATGGCTCAGCCATTTGGCACCAAATTCTTTTTGAATGGTCCTTAAATCATCCACTGTTAAAGCCCAATGATACAAAATATGGCTACCACAGTAAAGCTGAGTTTAACATGGAAGCCTTTAGGAAATTCACTTAAAAATAATTTCTTCTGGAACTGCCTATTAAATTGAAACCAAACTTTAGTAGAATGGTTTTTATGTGGTCCCTCTCATAATTATATTAGGCATCACCATAAACAGGATGGAGACTACACCTGGGTCCCGTTTCATAAAACAATCGCTAATTTAGCATACACTTTATTCCATTTATTTAGCAATCGTTTTTTGAAAGGGCAGCCTTAACTTAGTTTAACATGGGGTCTTATGGGAAATTCAGGTAAAATTTTCTTTTTGAAATTGCTGAGCCAGTTAAAACCAAACTGGTGGAATGGTCCTTCAATGATCCTCTACTAAATTGTTTGTCAATCATTTCTTCTTGAAACAGCATTTCTTATTTGGACCAAATTGAAGTCATAGGTTAGGAAAGAGATAAAGTTTATTAGGAAGTTCTGGTTTATTCGACATATTCATTATTATTAAGAATTCCAGATTTTTAAACTATCAAGCAATTGTTAGCTAGGTAAGAAATAACATGTTTCTATGAGACTTCATTCTATTGTGCCTATATTTGAGATATCTGCAGGGGCCAAAACTGAAAGCCAAATTTGGCAACTGTTTCCTATTTTGGTAAGAAACATCTTGTAAAACTTAAAAATGGCATTCCAAATGGCATTTGAACAGGTGTTTCTTTTTTTTTGAACACCTGTTGTTCTCTTTATCTTACCTTTCTTGAGATAGAAAGTTTTTGTAATTTTTATTCTTTATCAAATTAAGGTTTGTTGTTTAATTAGATGGTGTAATGCTATTCAAAACTATCAAAGTCAACAATACCTTTCATTTGTTCTTAGAGTGTAAAGCTTTACATAACCTAATAGTAGTCTTGCTTTAATTTTGTACTTTTGAAGTGGTTCAGTTTAATTCTTAAAAACATGAAAAATATATAGAAATCATTATTAGAACCTTACAACATAGGACATTCACAAAAGTTAATTGAATCAGTGATAAATATTGCACTTCTCAGGAATTTAACATCTACAAAAATATATTACTTTTACTACTCTAGATGCATTTTGTGTGATATATTAATTAACATGCTTTTATTCTTCTATATATTTTATTTTATAAAAAAAAATAATAGCATGAGCCAACTTCAAACAAAAAAAGAATTGTACATTTAACATGGAACCAGTGTGAACTTGTTGAAAAGTGGAATTTAGTTGTTACTGGTTAACAGCCTAGGCAAATAGTAAAAATACAGGTATTTTAACAATTAATTTTCAGAAGTCATCAGTGAAATTAGACAAAATTACAATTCCATTTAATTTAATGGGATGTAACATCTGTAGTTGTTTTTGTATGGCCATCTAATTGGCAATCATACCACATCTCCTTTTTCTATATTTGTTTTACAACTGAACGCTATATTTTTTTTTTTCATTTTTCAGAATATTTTTGTGATTGTGGAAGTGATCCTGTGGGATAATTATAGCAACACTGTCGGTCATTACTGAAACAGTTTGACAATTATAGATTTCTGATGGAGACAAATAATGTGATTTTGTTATCAATATGGACAAATTTCTTGTCAACTAAGTGTTATAATGGTTCAACAATGGAATATTGTTGCGTGAATTTAAATGAACAGAAAAGTAAATCACCGAACATGACTAACAATTAGCGGAACTTTGTCATGTGATCGGAATTGTGGATGATTATAAAAGGATGCTTAAATTTTAATGTTATTGAAAAAATGTTTTCCGCAGTATTTAAATAACTTATAGTGTGAACTAAAATTTTTGTGATCTTTTGTATAAAATGAATTTGTTCAGTTCATTTTATAGATCAAACCATGTGACAATGTAACAATACTGAATTATTGAACATTGGGTATTATTTACAACAATTTATAGCATTTGAAATTTGTGCAGAGAACCACACAAATGTAAACCAGGAAAAAATATGTTGACATATGGTTGTCTTGGGAGAAGAGAGGTGGATTGAGGTGCTAATTAACCATATGTTTTAATAAACCTATTGATCTGTCTAAGAGAGAGTCAGTTTACAATATATTTAATCATGTGAAAGGGAAAATTGTTTTAGAATTCTAAAATCCTTGTTAAATAAGATCACATGTCATTAGGATTATGAATTAGTGATATATAACTTGATGAACTTTTTAAGAAATGTTTTCTGGTTCTGTCAGTTGTAGAGAATTACATGTAATTCCATGGTAGTAGATTATGCCATGATTACATTATAATTATCAGATCAATTATTTTAGGAGGCAAAATCATGTCGACTGTTTGCAAAGAACCTAGTCACACAAATAAGACATCACAAAACATTGAGTTGGATAACTTGGCATCCACACACGATAAAAGTCAATCATGTGATGATAAAGACGCATTTGATGCAGGTGCTGATTTACCGTTACTGGACAAGGAATTTTCATACACCAACAAGGACAAATGGGATAAAGATACGCAATATGAAGCCCGACGCCCCAATGATGATACGGGGAATGAAGGGTCTAATTCAGCATGGATGCAATTTAAACCAGTAATGACACAAATGAACAAAGTTATACAGGAAAAATACCGATATAAACCTAAACCAATTGCCAAGTTATCCGTACAGAACAAAGTTTATAATTTCTTGGAGAGACCTACCGGGTGGAAATGTTTTATCTATCATTTTACAGTGTAAGTCATTTATTAACCTAAACACAGTCTTCCACAAATTTGATTTGTATTTGGTGTTCACGTTCTTATATTTGTTTTTATTGCAAAGTTTTAATGTTATGAATTATTTGTAAAATTTGTAATATTTAATTTACAAGTAAAGGTTAATAATTGTAGGATATCTAAAGAAAACATTGTCGGGATGTGCGGGAATTTCATTAAATTTCATTACGTAGTCATCATGCTCTTTCCAATAAATATTGAATTGAACTGAATTAAAAATTAAAGGGATACAGAAGTCCCCCCATTTTTTCTTCTACACAGATTGTTCAGCAGTCCTTGTTTCTGTTTATCTTATTGTGTCCCCCGTATACCTTTTCAATATTTCATCTGGTAATAATGAAGGATGTCTCTGTATGATCCTTTTGCCATAGACATATTCTATATAATAGAAAGACCAAAAAGTAATGGACGACATATGACAAATTCTCAGCTCATGGAAGTCTTAATATTTTTGCAACATTTTGGAGCAGCAATATATCACAATTACAAAAACAGGGCTGAGGAAATTTCATGATAGATATTTTCCCAAGGAAGTGTATACTTCAACAACTTTTTTTGAAAATAATAATAATAATAATAATATAGAATTACACTGCAGTCAGGATTGTATGTCTTCAAAAATGCTATTACTTTCCAAGACCTTTCAATTATTTTTTTTTTCACCAATTCAATTTCAAAACTTGAACTATACTGCTAGGACATACAAGTAAAATAATAGAAAAAGTCCTGAATCATTTTCACTTTCCTTCACACTATAATATACATACTTTAATGACAGTATGGATATGGCTTTAAAGAACATCAAACAAATGTTAATCATATTAGGGCCTTCATAATTGAGATGTATGAGATATAAAAACAAGGGGAATTGTTACTATCTATTTATTGTCCATAGGAACAGATATGAAAGGTATCTGAAATGGTATTTATGAAAAAATAAAAGATATTTTGACCCTTTCACAAACATGGCAATGGACTAGTAAAAGTTATACATGTGCACATAAATGTTCTTAAGAATTTATCTGCATGTAAGTCTTACAGGTCCTTTGTAAAACATTCCCCTAGAGTAAATGCCAATGAGACAGCACAATATCCCCAAAAGAAACTACCAAAAGTTTTAGATCTGAACATGGCCTTCAATAAATGTAGAATCCCACTACTTGTGACAAGCTCTGAATTAGCTCAGTTTAATGTTAAAATAACAGACCAAATACTCAAATGACAATAAAAACTAGCACAAAGACTATAAAAAGACAGTGGTTAAAAATTTGTTCATTTGTGATTCATTTTCAATATTGGATTAATTATTTAACATTCACATATGGAAAATGTAAAGGATTTCAAAAATACAGAACCTATGGCTGCATTGGCAGTCATTGACATTTGATTGAAATCTTTTTTTCATTGGAGTTTTATATCATAAATTTTCCTGGCAGAATTTAATTACAAATAAGATATAAAATTTTCATGTCCTTAATATCGTAGTACCTAAATATGGTCAGTTATTATATCAGCAAATTTTGAACAAAATACACAAAGATAAACAAATAGATAAATATTGATTTAATAAAAGCCTAATTGGAATTCCAATATTGAAATTTCACATTCTGCTAATGTAATTTGTCAGATTTCTAATGCTATAATTCTGTTTAGAAATGTGATAATTTGTATTGGTTTAAGTGTTATAATTAAAGGTAAAGACTTTCATCAGAGTGCAGCTAGCAGGAAAATCACTTCTAAAATAATCCTAATATTTATTGTATATATCAGCATTAGTTATATAAACAGAAAGTCAGGCCTATTTAACATGAAACATTTGGCAATTCAATCTTTTCCAGTTGCAGGTTTTACCTAGACTGACCCCAAGATTTTGAGCAAACTGGCCTCTGGATTTAATTCTTTTGTCCCTGTTGTTTTATGTGATGGTAGCTACATGTACATTCCTCTGGAAAGTATTGTCATAATTAAGCAGCTTCAGGAAATATTTTAACTCATTATGTAAAAATCAAAGATATGGAATACATGTATGGTAAATGTTGAAAAGGCTTCAACCCTTTCCCTGTTTATAATTTATCAAAATTTATAATTCATTTGCATACAAAGTGCTTTTTTAATTAACCTTCATCTTGTATGCTAGTGGGCAGAAGTATTTTAAGTCCAAATAAAAACTGCTTTTGAATACATATCAAACTACTTAGTATTGGCACATAAAGATGCTGAACATGATTCTTCAGCTCCTTTAAAAGCGTGCTTAAAACTAAATGGCAAGCATTGGACAGCTTTTACTAAGGCAAAAGTAGGGAATCATAAATCTATCTTTATAAATGTATTCCATAAATAGTAGTTATAGAGACCATACACCTATATCATGTATACATACCAGAACCTTTGAAATTGTTTTTGTTTATATGTTTTTCTAGTTAATTTTGTTACACTATTAGCATCCTTGTATTTTGGGTAGGATATTGGTTTTGGCCCCACTTCCCCATTTCATGATTTTGACCAAATAATTCTTTGTTGTAAGTTTAATTGTACATATGCAGATTTTTGCAAAGTATGATACAATTCTAATTCATTGTGGTTGTTTGCACTTAATTATTCTTTCATGTTTATATTTTAAACAAACAATTGTTCTAGCCTGGCCTTTGTCATATAAAATTAGTGATTGTAAGGTGATGTTTATCTGAGCAGTAATGATTCTAACACATGGTGATGTGTTTCTAATAAAGTTATTTACAGATGCTCCTCATACCAGCATGTTTACATAGCTGTATAGTATTCCAGAGGTTTATCTTATAATCTTCTATTGTCCTAATAATAAGGAGTTGGAGATGTGGGACTAATTATGATGAACAGTTGATTGAACTGTAATCTCTTCATCTTGTTGAACCTTATGATCTTTATTCTCTCTATTTTCTGATTATTTGTAAACCTTTGGAGTTACTTAAGGTCACAATATTTCAAACAAAACCACATTGTGGTACAAACATATATATACTGTATCCATAGTTTTAATACCTCAGTATCAAGCCTCAAGGACGCTTAAAAAATAAAACCACTCAAGTTTATTAGAATCAGCAAAATCTGCGTAAATTAGCATTGCTCAAAATGAATAATTCTAGTTTTCCTCCCCAACATTAAAGGTCTCTCCTTCCCAGAAGAATTTTCTGTTCTTCTTTCTTCCAATATAGGGGGGTGGGGGTGGGTGCTCAAGCATGTCAGTCAAAATTAAGATGAGCCACGTGTTTATAGCAACAGGAATGTGGTATTCTCTGTCAATGTCTGAACTAGCTTATAAATTATTTCAGCTCCTTTATACCCTATATAGCTACCCAAGTGTCCTTTATTCCAATTAAATAATATACAAGGTAGATATATCCTTTAAGAGACTAACATTAAATTTTTAGCTAGCTGAAAAAACTGATTTAATGAGTTTTATTTTAAATTGGTGGGAAAAGTTAAATAAAGTGAATTATATGGAACACATAGTAGAGCCAGGGTGCAGTATTCATAATATATTTCATATTTTATTAGCAATAAGGGTAAATAGCATGCAGTGAAACACTTATTAGAAAAAAATCCCCAATACAGTTCTAGACATCCTTAGTGTTTTATTTATTTCAGTTGGAGCATATAAGTTCAACAGTACTTGGATGTTAGATAACAATATACAGTTAATGATTGGGTCTGAGGACAACAGCTGTTTTGTTTAACCTAAGAACTGAACTGTGGACCAAAGCCGTAGGCAGTTCAGTCAGATGGTCTAACAAAACAGCTGTTGTCTGAGGATCCAGTCTATAACTTTGACCATAATAGCTGATCACATGACATGATCAGCCCATAGAAATTAAGCCATGCCCATGCAGTCAACAGACAAAACTGTTGACTGGGGCAACATTTCTAGAACTGTTGCCTGCTCCTAAAGAAAATTATTACTTTTCCAAGAAGGTAAAATGATGTTTTATTGCAATAACTTTTCATAGGAAGATTTTTTTAAGGTACAACAATAACAAATTCAGCCATTAAACCAGTATTAAAGGGCAGATTTTCATATAATTCAGTTTAACATTAATATAATTTCTATTTTATGGATTTTGTGTGCCTTGCTATTTACACAAAATTGGTCCAGTGGAAAGTCAGCAAATGTTATGGAAAATTTGGACGCCAAGGGAATAAACATGCTTAATAATTAACTTAATTGTTGCCAGGATTATTTTGTCAATCCTGCAATTTGTCCTGCAGAGATGGTTGCCGAATCTGGACTTTGTTTTACATAGAACCCTATGAGAAATGTTGTCTGGCATCTTACACAAGAAAAGATGTCTCCCACAGCTGAATTTACTAGTAATTGAAAATAGGCCCTTGTTTAAAATGATATTCACAGAAATATCATAAGTAATCTAAAACTACAGAGCCAGCTGAAACTAAAATTGGATGGAATAATCTTTGAATAGTTTCTGTTTAAAATATTTTAACATATCTTATTCCAAACCAAGAATGCAGTGTCACCATAGTTGCAGACTTGATTTATCTTTGAACCCTATTGGAAATTCCTCAAAATTCTCTAAAATAACTGAGCCAGTTGGTGTCAATGCTAGTTAAAATTAACTTCGGACAGATTTGGAAAATTACACAGCAAATGATTCTTTAATTGTGGCTTGAACCATCTAGACACATCAAATTTGTCTTAAAAGAAGTTTGTCTTTATAGAAGTCATTCATACACCCTGAAAAGCTTATGAAAGTTCCATTTCAATTTGATATTTTTAAAGTTGTCATGTTAAAGATTGATGGTCTATTTGCATTTTCTGCATGTTCATGCAACACAGTGCACCGAAAATCCATACAGGGGAGATGACTCTTTGATTTACAGTAAAACTGTCTTGAAACATGTTTAAACTGGCAAAAACTAATATCTCATCCTGAATTGTAATTGCTTGATGCTTCATTCTAAGGCTGGCAGACAATTTTAAAGACATGCTTAAAGAAAACAATATTTCATTGATGGGTATGTCTGACATTACCTTAAAGTTCTTCCTAATAATCTTGCTGATTTGATTTCAATTGAACTTTGGTAAAATGTTTTTTATGGTCTTCTTTTGTCTGGGAACTACATAACAAGATGGATGCCAAAGCCAAAACTTATTTTTCACTCTTAAGTAACATCTTCTTATATGAATTGAAATAGACAATACAATTAAGATGTGGTGGAATGATCTTTGGGTGGTCCTCTATAATTTTTTTTTTTGCATCTTTGCCCACCAACAAACACAGGACCATAGCAGACTGACTTAACATTCATTCATAGCTCTGGAATAGCTAAATTGAAATTCTTAACTGAAAGCACTTCAAATGGAACCAAACTTAAAAGGAATGGTCCATTAGATGTCCAGTCAATATTTTACATGGAAAGCAGGCTGCTACAGAGGTAATACAGCCATAGTTTTAACGTATTATTTAAAATAGACCCTATTAGAAGTTCTGTGTAGATAATCATGGCAGAAACCCTTTGGCCAATTAGAACCATAACCATAAGTTGTTAGATGAGGGTGGTACAGGGTTATTTTCGGGCAACATTTTAACCAATTTTTATTTCACGTGTTGTCGTGCTAGAGGGTCATTATATGTCTTGTTTCACGTATCTTGATCAAAATGCAATGTGGAAGCCATATTCTTATTTTTCGTTCCTCGTGAAATGACATTTAATTTCTTGTATGGCCGTGCGCTAGACCCCCCTGTACCATCCTCATAGATTATTTTCTTTCAATCTTCTGACATTGATACATGTAGCAGATAAAGCACAAATTAACTTAAAAATGACAAGAATAATCAAAATTTATTGACAATTTTACTGTGATGATACATTCAAATTAATATGCTATTTTAATTTGTTAAACTAATATTAAAAGGTTTTAGCATTTTGTTCCCTATTTGGAATACCGCCATATTTTAAGCTGTTAAGTGCAATATATTGATGCAGACAGATATTTTATTGTTATGTGAAATATTTGATAATGTCAGTGCAGTTTCCAATTTCACAAAATTGTAACATGTCTACAAATGCATCCATTTCCTGACAATGGTTTATATTGAATTTTGTTTCATATTGTTGAATTACAGTACTGTGAACAACTGTTAGGTCAATAATGCATGATTTGAATTAGATACAGCTATATATTACTCTGTGGTCTAGATTGGCGAGTGGTCCAGGTAGTTACATGCACAAAATCAAGTATAATTTTCTGCCCGACATATTGTACCACACAAAAAGGATGCAATTGACTCGCATCTGAAACTGCTTTATTTAAGGGTCCCCTCCAGCTTGACCAACCAAGATGGCGCCTGTACTAAATAGAAAATGTGTCAATAAATTCTTTAAAAAGTCTCCTATGAAGCTGTAATAAAATATTTTAATAAAAAATGTCCCAATGGGAAATTAACTTACTTAAACTCAGAGCAAAATTTTGATGGAATAGTCTTGAGGTGGGTTGCCTTCAGAATTTTTTTCTGGCATTCCCACCCACAGGTGCAGGAAATAAAAAATATACTAAATATACTACATACACTAACAAAGTAATGAACTACAAAAATG
Organism: Geukensia demissa; assembly: GCA_034783895.1. NCBI lineage: Eukaryota > Metazoa > Mollusca > Bivalvia > Mytilida > Mytilidae > Geukensia > Geukensia demissa. The sequence goes on along the minus strand of JARWCS010338210.1, from coordinate 3,341 downwards.
ACTAAACACAACAAGGATGCGTTTTTTCGAATCCTGCGTTGAAATGCAAAGGAATACAAATACATGGTTTACTTCACCAAAAAGCTGAATAAATTTTCTTCAAAATAAGTCCCTTTGGAGGTATTTCCGTTCACAAATAAAAAAGTTACGTTATAAAGTTATATCTAAGTAAGGAAACAAGCATCCAAAATTTTTTTAGTTATTATACCTCACTGACCAATGTTGTAATAGTTCATGCTTGAGGGGGGGGGGGGCTGCGGAGTGGCCCAGCATCCTGTATTTAACTTTGTTAAGACATTTATTGATAAGAATCTTTGAACACTGAAACTTTATATATTAATTCTGTTAGTTCTTATGACCTGTTTTAAAGGTTAACCGCTTTTATCTTCTGGTGTTTGTTTTATATGGTAACATATGTTTTTTATGTTATATGAAACAATGACACTCACCTGTGGTAAAGTGTAACAAAGCAAAAATGTACTGAAAATCGATTAATGTGAAATGGTTTTATTGTTATCAAATTACTAACATTAATGTTATATAAAATATTCAATGGTGTATACAAAAGAATATAGGTCTTAGTTGGTGGAGGTGTTATAACATTTAACCTTAGAAAGGACACCTTATATATCTAAAGATGCAATCAATGTTTTATGGATATCTGAGAATTAAATACTATGGCTGTGTTCAGATAACTCCTCAAGACACATTAGGTTACCCAAGGATACCACTGACAAAGGCTGCGTTCGGATAAGCTTCTTAAGATACATTAGGTTACCCAAGATCCACCTTTGGTGGCATTCAACCTTAGGGTTACCCAAAGGTTACCAAAGAAGGATATCAGAATGTGCCAAAATCTTTGCCTATGGTGGTGTTCAGCCTATGGGTCACCAAAAGGAAACCATTGATTGATGTGGACTTGTAAGAAAGCAATAGTGCACAGTTATAAAGAAATCAAGTTGAAAATTAATTTTAAAATATTTTTATTTTTTGTTATAATTTTATGAAATAATTTCTTCTTTAATTTGAAGGTAAATGTTGTCTAGAAATTTTCCTATCGTAACATTCCATTCCTATTAGGATTGATTTATTACCAAATGCTCAGACAAAATTTCCAAAGAATATTACTACAGTAAACTCTGTATATATGTTGCTTTTTATATTGATAGAAATAAGTATGCCCATTAATGGTTATCTGTTATATATCTGGAATAGAAATCAATATTACTATCCCAAAATCTATGTCAAATCACATGGCTGTCCTATTGTGGACAAGATTTTTCGTCCCATTGCTTATTGAAGCAGCTGATGAGATTTAGCCTCCTATCTAATCTTTAACAATTAATGTCTGATAGTTTGTAATTCATCAGATAAACCTGATCAAGTCAGTACATATTTTCTCTGTTTTTTTAATAATAGATCCATGCTGAGTGCATTGAAATTCTGATTTTTAAAAAAATTTGTTAATGATATTTAAATGGATATTTTGTAAGCATTAAGTTTGGGAAATTCAATGTAAAATAATAAATAATAATAATAAAAAAAAAACAACAGTGGAATATTCTCTGAAACCAACCTATAGCTTTTCCAAATTATAATATTAAATCTAGTAAATAATTGTTTTATGTAGTTTTAATATACATGTAACTGAATTGTATTTACAAACCAGAAGCTAACTATAAAGGCTCATTTATACTTCAAAAGCGATTGTCGTGCGCTGACACGTGACAATTGTGAGAAGTCATGCGATGATCGCGCGATGAAGTATAAATGAGTCCTAACAATAACAGCAGACAATTTTTTTTTTCAAAGGAAATTTTGGGAAATGGAGTAAATAGAAAGAATAGAAAAAAGAGAAATTTTGTGATCAATAAGGGCTAAAACATAACCTTCACCCCTCCAAAAAAAAAGAAAAAAAGTAAAAGATGACAAAAACAAGGTAGATCAAAGTTGGTAGTTATTCATTGAGAAGATAAAACTGCTAACACTGTAAATTTTGTGTTTTTCTCTAATTCATTGAAAACTAGAAGAAATGATCATGAAATATAAATTAAATATTGCTGAGAGTTTTACAGAGATTTATTTGCAATTATATTGTATGACAGCAATGGTTTTCACAAAAATTCTTAAGTCTAAGATTGATTGTAAGTGAGGAATCTTCAAAGGAAAACTCACTGTGACGTCATAATTTACAATAGATATTACACTTACCACATTTTGTGAAACTGACTGCAGATATTTTTTGTAATTTGTGTTTTTATATTTTTCAGATTTATGATGGTCCTTGTGTGTTTAATTTTTAGTGTTTTATCTACAATTGACCAGTATGAAACCTTTGCTAACGAGACATTGTTTTATATGGTAAGTGTTGTTTGGACTGTCATTATAATAAGGTTTTTTAACTCGTATGATGGACACTCAGGGCTGAAGGCATGCTATGTTAAATCAAGAATCCCTTTTATGATTTTGTTTCATTTTTTTACTAGCTACCATCTCAGAGTGATATACTTGTCGTAATTTTAAAATTTTAATTATTTTGGGTGGCAGTTAAAGGACTATCTACGATGACTTCTAAATTTGGTGTTAAATTTCAACTTTTGATTACTTTTACCATGCAAACCATTATTTATTCATTAAATTAATGCATCCTTAATGAAAGCCCAATATATCTTTGTCTACAGAATATAAAAACTCTTGATAAACTAAGATTTTTACCAATTTTTCATAACTGAATGATATTTATGTTAAAATGTGCATTTGTTTTATCTCTCAGACAGATTGCACATCAGAACAACAGGAACAATTTTCTTTTGAAATATTTTGTGTATTTGACATGGGAAATATATAAAAAATTGTTAGTGTTGTCAGATTGGCAGAGTAGCTCTATTTTACTGATCTAAAACTGTCATAAAAATCCACAATTTCGCTTAGATTAAAGAAATTTTTATACAACGCCAAAAATAAGTGGTTGTATAACATCATCAGTGTCAGCATCTTCTGTCTGTGGAAGGTTTCCGCTACTTATCTTTTGTTGTGGTGAACCTGGTCTTACAGTATTTTGGGCAAAAAAAAATTTTTTTACCTGTTTTCCTAATCCTGACTCTTCAAAAATGTTGCGACTCAGATAAATTTTTATTGCCAAGTCTAAAGCACAAATTATTTTTTTTAGCTCACCTGGCCTAAAAGGCCATGTGAGCTTTTCTCATCACTTTGCGTCCATCGTCGTCGTAAACTTTTCACATTTTAATCAACTCCTCTGAAACCGCTAGGCCAATTTTAACCAAACTTTGGTGGAAGGTTCCTATGATAGTCCTCTTTAAAATTTGTGTTCGGTTTTGCCG
>JARWCS010338200.1:0-11712 GCA_034783895.1 Geukensia demissa | reverse complement strand
TTTACAGCTTCCGTTATGGTATGGACTCTGGTTCATTGTTGAAAGCCATAATGGGACCTGTAGAAGTTTAAATTCTAACTGTCACTTGGTGAGTGGCTGTCACATGGAGAATCGTGCCACATCTCCTATTTTTATATATAGAACGAAAAGTAACAAAAAAAGAAATATAACACCAGAGACTATAAAAACAAATGGTCCGTCGGGTTCACTTTTGTTCCAATTCTTATACAGATAAGAAGTACAGTTGTTTAAAAACGTTCGAATATATATTCGATATTGACGGCATGACATTAGAACGGCGTTTTGTTTTCACTAGTACAGTGTGTTGTAGGCTTTACGTAGCCACTAAACACAAATACTATTTCTGAATTGTATACAATTCAACGATGACTGTCACAATTTTTAAAGAAACGGTAGTTAGATGTATTTTATGGAGACAAATAGATGCCGTTGTTATCATATCACAGTGATACAAAAGCTTTTGTGGTAAACAATGACATCATTCAAATTTCTGAAAATCACCGAACTAATTATTGATATGAATTCAAACTATGTCATCGCTAGACAACAAAAGTCGCTAAAACAAAACACCTCCTACTTTGCTTTCATGGCAATTGGTCCACTTAAAAAACATTAAAACTTGTTTACTTATTTACTCCTTGTGGGTTTTAATTCTTAAGTTTTAAACATTTTGTATGAAAAAAAATGTTAAATGCTTTTTTTATTAGCTCACATGGCCTGAAAGGTCATGTGAGCTTTTCTCATTACTTGGCGTCCGTCGTCCGTCCACAAATGGCTGGAATGGTCCTTGGCTGGTAATTACTAAAATTGTGTCCAAAAACTCAGACCACCAAACAAAATGGCCGTCATGTAAAAAAAAGAAAAAAGGGGGGATGTAATTTGAAAAATCTTCTCCTCTGAAAGTATTGAGCCAATCTTAGCTAAACTTGGCTGGAATGGTCTTTGGGTGATTTTTTTCTAAAATTGTGCCCAATAACCCCTACCTCTAAACAAAATGGCCACCAGGCAAAAAATAGAAAAAAGGGGGGTGAATTCTAAAAATTTTCCCCTCTGAAACTTCTGTGTTAAGCTTTACCAAACTGTTTTGAAATGATCCTTAGGTAAACTCCTTCCAAAATTGTGTCCGGCATTTCCAACCTCCAACCAAGATGGACGCCCCAACCAAACTTAGTTTTCAATAGGACCCTATGGGAGAATTACAACAAATTTTTGTTATCTTGAACTGATTGCTCAGTGAAAATCTTTCGTAGGTGGAATGGTTCTTAGGTTGGTCCCCTTTATAATAATGTCGGATTACCCCACCCGCCAACCAAGATGGCTACCTCAGACGAATACATTTTTACATAGGACCCTATGGGAAATTTAGAAAAAAAATTACAATTCTGGAAACTATTTGCTCAATTGGAACCAAACTTTAGTGGAATGATTTCTAATTGGGTGTCTTTCAGATTTTTGTTCGATGACCTCATAATCACACGCCAACCAAAATGGCCAACCCAGCCGAACTTAGTTTTACTTATTGAAAGTTATGAAAAAAATCTTTTTATCTGGATCTACTTCCTTTATTGGCACTTTACTTTCAATTGTTGAAATGGTCCCCGGGAGAACTTCTTTCAGAAATCTTTCCGTTGACCGCCAAACAAGACAGCTGCCTTGGCCCAACTTAATGTGACGTTTTATGGGAAATTCATAAAAATATCTTCTTATCTGAAACTTAACTCCATTGGAACCAATCTTTGGTGAAATGCTCCCTAGATGGGTTCCTTTCAGAATTGTATCTGGCATCCGCCAACCAAGATGGCTGCCGCAGCTGAACTTGGTTGTGCTATTCAAATTAACTTAATTCAAATGGTTTTAATGTAAACTTTATTTTGGCAACTGTATGACAGGTGAACGATGACAGGTTCTGGGAGCCTCTGGTTTTAATTGGAACCGCAGCAGTATTTCTTAAACGACATTGTTCATAGTTGTATGTTTGTTTGTAATTTTATATGTATTTGTCTTGTTCCGACTTGTTCATGTTCTCGAGATTGTCGTGTTTGTTGACTTTTTTGTCTGGTCCTCCGGTTTTCTTTTGCTTCCAAGTATTTACACAAATCAAAAAAACTTGATGCAAGGAATTCGAAGATACCAAAGGGGTAAACAGAAATCGTTAGTCAGAAGACAAACAAGACCATTGCCAACAAAATGAAACGAAGACAAACATAGAACACACAACACTACAATGTAATCTAAAGCTGGAGTAACACGAACCCTGCAAAATTCACAGTAAGGGAAAGGTTAGAAACTACTGCTCCGCTAGAGGCACCCGTCGTGTCACTCAGTAGACAAAGCCAGTAGATTTCTGGTGAGCAGCAACCCACTTTCAATAAAATCCTGAAAGCAATGATCATTTCATTAGTTATGTATGAACTGCTGGGCGTGAAGGAAGAAAAATCCATTTAATATCATGGTAGGGGAAATCTTTACGTAGTTTAACTGTTTCTATGACAACGGCAACGACAAATTATATGGACGGGCGCATTTTCCCTTAGCTGGTAACCATCCTGTAAAGTTTCATTCAGTCACCGGTTTCAATATTCAATAACGCCGACATATACAACGATATGTATTAAATAATGTAAAAATAGCTTAAATATGCCCAAGGAGCATTTTTTGGGGGGAAATACTTCTAAATAACAGAAAACGTAAACCAAATACTTGCCTTTAGTTCTGGTTGTCATGAGATAGACGTGGTCCGGAATTTCGTCCATTGCCTAAAGCCGCCAAGCTGCTAGCATTGCTAGACCTGTTTGGTACGCAAGCTGATTTACCGCTTACTGAAATATAATATTAATCATAGATTACATAGAATCTTTCATTGGTAGCCGTTGATAACAGGATTTTCTACAGTCGAGATAGTTAAGCTCATAGATTTGGGTTTTTTTTTTAGTTATTTGTGTATGGTATATATTGTTTTCATCTTGTTCATGTTTTCGGGGTTGCTGGGTCTATAAACTTGTCCTCCTCTGTCTTACCCTGTGGTTATGATATAGCTTTCCTTTGTCGAATTGTTCTTTGATTTTTGCGGCATCAAAATACAAAATTACCAATGTTAAATACGTATGGAAATTTTAGGTATGCTATATGTACATTTCACCTCTCATTAATAGCATTAGAACCAAAACAAAGGAAGTCAAAAGATTCAAATATAGCAAAAGAAGCACTCAAACCCAAACAAATTGAAATGGGAAGCCATATCTGAAGCCATTCCTGATGATGTTCGAGATATGTTTCCTTTGCCCATAATATTATCATTAAAACCTGTGAACGTTTTAATCCAATCCAATATTGATGTTCTCGAATTGTTTATGTGATTGTCCAGGGTGTTTTTGGATAACTTCCGAGTGGTTGGCTTTTAACATATTCAATATTATAATTATGTTTAGCTAGATGTTGATAGAGTAAACTTTTAAACTTTTTTCTAAAACGGTAAAGATGTTTGCTTGTACGTCTGAACAATTCACGTTCAGTTTGCCCCACATATTGGACCCCAAAATTTGGTATAGTTCAAGTTAAAAGACAAATTATATCTTTAGTTTAGATGATGTCAGATGGAAATATAAGTGAAAAATTTCTACCGTTAACTGAAGATAGTATTTTTTCATTATTTGCTGAAATGTAGTCCATATAGAAAAATGCAAAAAATAAAACCAAATATATATGTCACCGTCCTCGTTTTCGATATTTGTTGGGGGAGGGGGTACAAAAACAGCTTATTTTACAAAGCTTAAATAGGATATAGGCAAAATACAAAATTTTGCATATAGAAATAAAACCAGGAGATAGAATTAAGAAATACAAATTATAAAGATAGCTTTTATAATGTGTTTTCAGAAAAAAAAAAAAACAATTTGGGGTCAGCGTTCTTGTTTACGCGGTACAAAACAAAATGTCGAAGATCACAGTGTTTTCTTTGTAATAAAACTTTGGAAGACTAATCTCTACTTTTAAGCGTTTTTAATTTTTATTTTCAAGAAATATAGGGATAAATGAAAAAATGTCTGTGATTACAACAAAAGTATATATATTTTAGATAGATAAAGTTGATATCAAAATTTTAAAAGAAAATGTAACAAGGCATTACACCTCAATCTCTGATGTGTGGAAATTAAAGAAATAAATTTTACCAGAATTTACTATGTTATGCACATGCTCAGTGAGAATGTGTAGTAAAACAGTGTCGATCTACTTTAAAATTGACCAGGTGAGCTCGGTATTGTTTTTTCTTTAAAAGTAGATTTATTTGTATACTAATGTCTTTGAATTGTAATAAAACTTAATCATTTAAAATTTAAATGTAATTGGCATAATAATTATATCCGAGGTAAAACAAAAGATATGCAATGATGTCCATTTAATATGTAAGATGGGAATCAAAGACAAACTTGGTTTGAAATTGGACCTTATAAGAAATGAGGTATAACTTCTTCTAATCTGAAATTACTAAGCCGATTGAATTTTTTTCTTTGGATGAATCTCTACCTAATATATGCTGGCAAGATGCATCGGTAGTTTCTTGAACAAAGAATGATCAATTGGGCACTCTAATACCGCGTGGTATGACTGCTAAAACAGTTTAATGAATGACCTGTAAATTGATAGAGACAGACAGCCATTTCTCAACACCAACATTTTGATTATTCCGCCTTTCAAACACATCTCTTGCATTTCGCTTTAACTGTCTCAGGTATTTACCAAATTCAGTCTTTTTCACTGATACCAGTCTTGTTACGTTACCAAAGTAGCTTAATATCAATTTTGTAAAATTATACACTGCATTTAAAAGGGAACTTTACTCGACCAACGACACCTATTTTTATCGTTAAACATTTATTTTCCGTGCCTCTAGAGTGGGGTCTAGACCGATACGTCTCGCAGGTTAACAGTCTTAAGTTCCTGTAAGGTGTGAAGCCGTTTTCGTTTAATTGGTTCCACAACGCTCGCACATAGAAACTGCTTAAAATGTTACTAAGAAATTTCTTCATTTGATACAAACTTTGATACAGTTTTGTCGATTTATATACAGATCGCACAAAAAACATAAGAACCAAGCTTTGCACAATTAAAGATCAAGTGAAATGTTTTGTTAAAACATCTTCGTGATGTTTTTGTACGATCATATCTATTTTGAACAAAACACCTCCAAAAATTCGGAACTTTTACAGAATATGTTATATTCTTGTTGAAATAGTCTAATTCGCCCTGTTGTTTTGTCTTAATGATGAAAATTTCAAAAGTATACTTTATGAAATAGTTAATGAAGGTTATTAAACAGTATATGTTTATGACACAGCCATTCAAAAAATGTCAGTCGGATATAAACTTCTGAATGACGTCATTGCTTTGGAAATTTGTTTGGTCGTAATTATGACCTGATTGAAAGTTACGAATATCACAGTTGACAACGGATATCTTTTATCTGTGGTGACATCGAATGCTTTCCTATTACGAATACAAATGATTATTCTTAATAAATTACGGCTTTGATTACCGAGTTACCGAACGGGTGCCACTAGTGCAGAGATGCTTACCCTTCGGAAGCACTGAACTCGCCCTTGTAGTCATATAATTTGTGTTATTCAAGCTTAAGTGTTCTGTCTAGATATTTGTGTAGTTATACACATTTTGTTTCGTTTGTTTCGTTTTGTCGGCCATGGTTTTGTCTGTCTTCAGACTTCACTATTGATATCTTGAAATTTTGACGGATGCTACCGCTTAGCTTTCCGTATTTTTTAAAATTTGATAGTGTTAATTTCATCATGAAATCTCGCATTTTTGGCATGCTATTGACAATTTGTTTTTTTGTTTTGCAAAGTAATACGTGTTAAATTCATGCTAGACAAATTTGACAACTGGGCTGGTGAATATCCTCGGGGACCTCCGGTCCAATAGCAGAGGCATCGACCTAATGGTTTGAAATACAGGTTTACCAAAGTCGAATGAATTTGGTGGTTTTTAATAAAGAACTACTCGTATCCAAAACAAACAAAAACCGACAGCAAAATCCAGCGAGAAAGACATAAACCATGTGTAATGAGGAATGAAGCCTTCTCTTTCTTTCAGAGTTTGAGAATTATTCGTGGAATTTTTCAGTAAAATTATACGTCGTAAAATTCATGCCAGACAAGTCTAACAACTAGGCTGGTGAATACTCTCCGAGACCTCCGGTCCACTAGCAGACGCATCAATCGATTTCAAAATAGTTTTCCAATGTTGAATGGTGATTTTTTTATATTTTATGTGTACATTTCAGAAGTAACCTATTGTTTTCTTGACCTGTTGAGTTAATTTTACGGTCTTTGATTTACCTTATGTGTTTGGCTTTCAGACAAAAAGGTAAGCTACGTGTAGCTCATAATTTTTATGCGTGAATTGATAACTTTACGACAAGAGAGATGACTTTGATTTTCCGATTGTAAACTTTCCGTTCATGTCTAGCAACATCCAGCCGCACTGTCTGCTGAGTAAAACGACGGGTGCCACTAGTGTAGCAGGAGTTGCTTACCCTTCCGGGGCACCTGAACTCACTCTGGTTTTTGTAGAGTTTGTGTTACTCCAGCTTGAGTTTTCAGTGTAGTGTTGTGTGTTTTATGTTTGTCGTTCGTTTCTTTTGTGTTGGCCATGGTCTTGTCTGTCTTCCGATTTAACGATTTATGTCTGCCACTTTGGTATCTTCGAGTTCCTTTTATCACACGATTTCATCTTCTGTCTTAATTAAACCTTAATTTTCTTCTTCGACCTAGATTTTCATGTAATAAATGCTGTAAGTGAATGGTGCTTTCATTGACTTATCAAAATACAGTTTTGGACATTGTTTTTTTTTACTTCTTCTGAATGCATTACATTTTATCTAAATGTTTATTCAATTATAAAAAAAACATCGTGTCATTTTAAGGATACTGCATTGCCCACTGTAATGTCCGGTTAAGGTCATTTAAGTGTATAAACGAATGATATTATGCAATCAGCTTGTGTGTTACAACCTCCATTTGGAGCACGTGAACTGGTAAAAGGAATTCGAAGAAACCAAATGGTTATTTATAGATGTTGGATCACCACTTTATGCCAATTGCAAAAATTAACAACCAACAACCAATAAAGAACACTGAAAGTGTTTAACTTTGGTTAAATGTTAATCTTGAATGCGCCGTTCTGATTTGGTGCACACTTTTTTAACAATTGTTTCGAAAGGGTAGACTTCTAAATTGATCATCGGAAAATTTATCATTCCGGTTATGTTGCATAAGAGTGCTCGATAGTTTGGAATGACTAATACAGGGGCTGTTTTGAGATAGAACCAAAAAGTGCTTTGCCCTGCTGTAGTTGCAACTTTATGAAATGGAATATGTTAACTTATTCATTAAATGATTTCATTTTCCAAAGACTTTGCTACTGCGCAGACGACGCTACAGGGACGGAATTTCCACCTGATGCAGAATTGAAGTGATATTTAAAAAACTGAGAAATGTTAAAGATCAAGAGTTCTTTCATTCAGGAGGGGGGCTTTTGTATAAAAATTCTAAAGAAACATCAAAAGAACACCACAAGCAGTAAAAATTTCCCGAGGTAGTTTATGAATAACACAAATGATAAACTAAATATTTGTCATTGACACGTAAGACAATTTTTCAGACTATGAAACTGCGAGTGTTTCCAATTACATGGTTTTTTTTAATGAGCATGGTAGTGAGACAACATGTAGAGGTGCAAGAGTCTGGCAGACACTTTGGTAATTTCCAAACTTTTTAATTTTAAATGAAAATTTTGATAACAAAAAATAAAAACCGGGGGTTAACCCGGAAGCTGCTTCTGTCTGCTTGAGTGTCCAGTGTATAAATGAAATTATCAGTCCCAAATAGACAAATCAAACACGGAGCTCAAAAATTCGACTATTTTAATCAGAAGGGTCAGATGCTCCTCTATGTACAGACAAAGATATTTTATGTTTCTCGGTTTAATTTTTGATAAGAGTGTAATGACTGGGTTGGAGCAGAAATGAAGTGTCAATGCCTATAATTTCGTCCAACCAACTTAATAAATTACCAATCTTGTCAATTTTTTGTTGCAGTTCTCCAAGAAAAAGAAACATTTCTGTTTACATAGATTTGATTATGTGCAGTTCTGATAATGATCTTGGTAAAGATATCGTATTGAGCTGATAAACCGCTTGCAATTCCCCCATGGAATTCAAATGGTCGTCCCCTTACATACCAAAGAAACATTTTTATACGTGGTGCCCTAAGATTCATGTCAATGAAATTTTGCTGAGTTTAAAAAGTCAACAAAGACAGATTTACTCTTACAGGGACGAAGACATGGTGGGAGTAGGACTGTAAATCAAAAGAATACAGGTAAAAAAGTTTTCCTTATTGGTATCACAATTATATAACTAACCAGAATCTGATAATTATCTTATATTAAACAGAAATAGTTCATGTTTCAAATATATGTTTAAATTTTATTATCATAATTTTATTTTGTTTTCGGTTAAACAACTTACCATAATTCTTTAATGTTTTGATTGATTGATTGAATGTTGGTTGTTTAACGTCCAGTGGCAAATATTTCATGTATATTCAGGACGAGAACAAGTTCAACAGTTATTAAAATTATCAAAAGTGGAGGTTGGTTGGAATAAAGCAGGGCAAGGGCGATTGGTGGATAGGGACGAACAATTTAGCTTTTTGTAGCGGTATTAACCTTGTCGTCTTTTCCAAGAGTGTTATGTATGAGTATTGTATCTTAATTAAATAAATCAATGATATCAATATATTTGCGTGTTTACGTTACTTATTTGTAGCGTGCATCTGCTTCTCTGATTTTCAGACAGTCATGGTAATTCCTAAATGTCTTGTTAGAGTAAAATTAAGGAACAAATATATCATTCGGATTTATGACGTTTCCGCCTCAATAACTAAAGGTCTTATTAGCCATCGAGTGCCAAGAAGAGTTATGATCACAATATAATAAACTCTACGATAATTATACCACTGCAATAGTATTGACATGTGACATTGGACGAAGACTCAAGATACAAGGCCACAGGTCATGCAATAGCGCGTGTCATTTCAAATACAAAACTATTGACAATATAATGAAAAAGTGCAGAGTGCAAAAATATTTTGTGAAGAGATATGAAATATAACAGTACTGATTATAATATGAACAATTTTAATTTCGATTTTAACCGCCACTTCTCATAAATAATATTTTATTATGACCGACACACTTCGTCAGGGCTTATTTACGGGTCATATCGTTTGCAAAATGTGTTGAATTGACAGTTAAGCTAACAAGGTTGAGATCACCTTAATGACAGAATGGATATTAAATAAAATTGTGAAATTAAATTAAATTTATTTATTGCAACCTGTGTTTTATATGTTGAGGAGTGAATGTCAATTTCCGAAAAGAATAAGTCGTGCAACAGTTAAGTAATTGAATTATTTAACTGTATATATGTTAATACACTGTTAATACACAATTATAATTCCTTCTTGAATTGTGATTGATCCAACGGTAATTAAACACGGATGTTTTTGTTGCTATTAAACACTTTCAATACATAGCTAGATTTATATTGTTTTAAAAGTTAGATATACATGTATATACTGAATGTTAAGGGAATTATTTTACCATTCTATAAAGTATTTACAAATTGTTCTAAATTCCGTTGTTTTTCAGTAGGAAATTTTATTTAAGCTAGAAAATTGAATTATAGCTTTTAAGATTGTCTGTTCATTTACATTCTTTTTCTATTTTCAGTTTTATTCATAAACAAGACATTTGAAATTAAAATTCAGGTGTCCTAAATGAAGAAAAACCGTGACCAAATACATGCATTTTAATGTAAACACAGCATCGAAATTCGAAAGACAATCGGATGAGTCCGGATTTATAGAAAATTATTCTGTCAAACAAAGCTTGGAAAACATTTAAATAAAGCCTCTTGATCATGATTGTATTTCAAGAAAAAGTTAAAATGTCTATCACTTTTTAATTGAAATGTTACGTTTCTATTGCTGTCATCTTCTGACGCTTTTCGATTGAATTGAAGATCTTGCTCCAAATAAGGTAATGGCATAGCGATTTTTTTTATTCTTATTTGCTATTGCAATTACACATTTTTTTAATGAAAAAAGGGGGTACTATCATGTCTCCAAAAACGATACACGTATTTTAACCAATTGTAGAAAATCGATTCTTTAAGTGTCTATTTCATAGGAATTGTTATAAATAAATCGGCACGGCGACAAGCTAGCATAAAATCAATGAATCAAAATAAGAATTAAAATATTAATCTTATTTTCTCAGCGGTCAAGTGTAAGTTAATTCAACAAAAATTCACAAGATATCATTTACTGAAAAATTGAAATTAAGTAGGCAATTCAATTTGATTTTAATTTCTTATGTCCTGCGGATCTGGATTTCATGGCGATTTTCTACTTCGTGATGTGTTCTTCAGTCAAATAAGGAACGTAAAATATGGCACATGCCAGAGTAATGACGGTCGCGTGGCAGACGACAACTCTAGCGTGCGATGTCCATTTCAAGTGCGTTGATAAGCTCTTTTAACAATTAAGTACAGGCACTTATTCTGTTTATCCACCGATGTGTAAACAGAGGAGTTTGTCATTTCTATTTGATTAAAGGTTATTTTGTTATTTTCCAATTTATTCGTTGAAAGTTTCTACAATGAGATCTCTACCTGTGTCATTGTAATATAACATCAGCACAATAATCACCTTATTGAATTCTGCAGATTAAATCTACAGCGAAAATACCACTTATTTTCATCAAGTGTATCCTTTCTTACAAAAGAGACTACGATTAGCATAATAGATGTTAACACAATTAACACAAATATTTCATTTAAGATGATCTTTTTGTAAAGCGATAATTTTATTTCAGTTGATATTAGCTATTAAATTGATTTAAAAATAAAAAAAGTGTACCACTGAAAATAAATATACGCCGTATATTGCTATAATCTATAATTTTAAAACAATGAGATCTACATCATGATCATTGATCAACCTTACTATAATACCATAAAGAGAATCAGTCGATATTAGCTATTGCCTGTAATGGGTGTATCAACAATTTTATGACATTCATTGACGTAGGGTTGTCATTGCAAAATCCGAAAGAAAATTTAAAGCATATAAATTGATTTGAAAAATAAAAAAAGTGCACCACTGAAAATAAATATACGCCGTATATTGCTATAATATGTAATTTTAAAACAATGAGATCTTCATCATGATCATTTATTAACCTTACTGTAATGTCATAAAGCAAAGCAAGATCGTTAGAAATTGAATTTCTTTTAAATTTTCTTCCCAAAGACACGCTTAAAATGATTTATATACAGGTTATCAGGTAAAATTCTATTAAAAAGTAAACAGTTATTTAATGTGTAGTCAGGCAATAGACAAGAATATTTTTCCCAAGGTACTTGGAACAGCTCAAGTGTTCTTTTGCCGAAGCCAACGGCTGAGGGCAATAGAACACTTGAGCTGTTCCCAGTATCGAGGGAAATATTTTCTGGTCTATTGTCTGACTATACATAAAATAACTGTTTTATTACCTAATAACACTTTTGGAATAATCAAATATTTAAGGGGTTAAAAAGACAAGAATATAGTA
>JARWCS010338189.1:0-11712 GCA_034783895.1 Geukensia demissa | reverse complement strand
GTAGGAGCGAGCGAGCGAAATTTTTTGTTTTAATATTTTTCTGGCAATGGCAAATTAGCGGAGCGCAACCTCAAAAACTGATGCGAACACAACACTTTAAAGTTTTCTTCCTCAATTTTTGTATTTTTTTCAGGAGCGAGCGAGCAAATTTTAATTTTTCTATTTAGGAATAAATAATGAAAATTTCTAAAAAGCGATAAGCGAGTAATGTTTTTGTGAAATTTTGAACCCATAATATGAGGAGCGAACTAATCCGAAGAACTATTAATTAAATTGGAGTGGCCTAAACAAATTCTACCGAAAACTTTTATTCGATGAATACCCGATTAAAGAGAATTTTAAGAAAATTCATGGAACCTAATACTACGACACAAATTTACGAAATATATACAAACATTCAACACTGTTATGTATACCACGTATATCGATTACGAGTATTTTAACATGAACATGACAAGGGAGCCGTTAATCCGATTCTTTCTGAAAAAAGACTTTAAGTTGAGAAAAGTAATTTTGCATCTTGAAAGCATACAGCCAAGTTCGGATGCGGTCGTTGGGTTACCGGTATTATGTGGGTCCTAAATGACAACCCTAATGTAAACCATTAATAATCCAAAACAGTTGCCAGAGTGGTTTCAGACAAGACTAGCTACTGTTAAAACACCCATATGATACATTCGTGTAGTTTTGACGGAAACAATTTCCAAAATTATTTATTGTAGCAATGTTATTTTTACTAACAGCAGCCCTCTATGTTGCGGGGCGGAGATATCATTATTATTTTACAACTTTAAAAGTGTCATTTTCCTAGTATTTTACAGGACAGGAAATGATTGAAATATGTACGACAAAATAGGACACAAAACGGAAGTTATAGTCAGGACAATTACAAAGGCACCAGGAAAACATTTAAAATCAAAACCTACATCATATTGTCTATTGAAATTAATTTTCCTTTTACACGAATTAATATTTTTATGAAAATGTCCATCTTTTAAAGAAATAATATGGAATATATGCCAGAAAATAAAATCCACATTTTTGGATTGTTCAATAAATAATTTCTGGTTAAGCTGTTGCCTATCAGGATTTTATTGATAGAGGGTTGCAGCTGACAAGAAAGCTACTGAGCCAAGGGTTTCTCAGGGACAGATTAGAGTCATCACTGCGGAAGTTTTTCGGTCGCCATCATGATTTAGTTGATCGGTACGAAATATCCATTTCACAAATGACAATGGATATCTTCCCACTGTCGTGACAACAAATCCATTCCTATACCGGTTGACCCTACAAAAACAATGGTTAGTTCAGGTGCTCAGGAAGGGTAAGCAACTCCTACTCCACTAGTGGCACCCGTCGTGTTACTCACTAGACAAAGCCGGTGTATAGTCACAATAGATGTTAGTCACAACCGGTACATCCCTTACAGATAAGAGTAATAACCATGGCAATAGGTAAACACCCTTTGATAATATTTTACTTCGTTTGTTTGTTTATAACAGCAGTAAATGGTTGGAAGGAATTTATTGAGTTGAATTAAGCTCACTGGACACAGTTTTCATCTCAATAACGTTCAAAAGGCGTATTAGACAAGATTTACTTAAAGTCATGATTGTAAAGCTGGCATTGTTAACTGATGATTGTAGTAAGAGAGCAATCACGTTTTTAAACGGATTATACCATCTTTGTGGCGTCATTGATGGGGCAGTGGTCATTTAATTTTCTACATTTTTTTTATCTCTCAACCGCTGTGAAAAATATGATGCAAAACTGGTACAAAATAAGGTTCAGAGTATTACGTGCATTTTTACTGACTTTTGTAAATCGTCTTGATGATATATATGAATTTGATTAAGAATTGAAATTCATTGTATTAGAGAAACACAATTGTCCATGAGGCAGACATCCAATAGTTGCCCTAAAGCCTTCACTAATGGACACATATCCACATCCTTCGACAAGCTATACAAGTCCCCGCGCCCCACACCCCCACCCACCCGAAAAAAGCCCAAAACATTTTAATTTTTCGCGCAAAATTTTATTATTTAATAATGTCCACTTTAGAAACTATACTAACAATATAAAATTCCATATAGAAATTTAAAAATTCTACCGTGGTTATAGAGCCCATCAGCAGCGATTAAGCAAATGAGCAATACTAGTCCTAATAATTATTTAATCAATGTAAGTTTTTTATTTCTTTATTTCTTAAATTTATCCAAATAATCTTATGCATAATTTCACATATAACTTTGAATACCAAACTTTTGTAACCATTGGTTACAAAGCTGATTGAACAATAGCAATTCAAAAGATCATTTGTAATCCCAGAGAAATGAGTCATGTTTCTAAAGGTAATAAAATAGTTGCTGGTCTGTATGATTCTTAATAAACATATGCACAATTTCCAAAGCTGCAATAATTAAATGCCATTTAATCGGAAGCACTGCTTACAATGGGCTAAATGTAAGCACCAAAACGTATTCTGTATAAGAGTATCCTTTCTGTTATTTATATATAATAAAAAAACCCAAAATAAAAACATTTTACGATCATCAATGACGTTATCATAGAGAGCAAGTCTTAGTTGACAATATTTAATAGAGGACACTTAAACAGAAATACCAGCCTAATCATATCTGTATAAAACCTACAACATTTCCATACTACTGTCATTAAAACTGGATAATATTATTTTTTTATAATTTTGCCTCTTGGGAAATCATTTTCTGATTTGTATTAGTTTTCATTGCAATTTGTATGATAATATTGATGCCTTTTTCCATCTACTTCCAGAAAATTGTTATTTTTATGAAAGCCATTACGATTTAGATTTATACGATTTCAGCTGATTATGTTTAAATACCCAAGGTTATACTTGGAATTGTTATTGAACTGCCTCAGTTGACGGGAAAATAGTTAGGGAATAGCCTCAGAATTTTTATAAGAGTAAAAGCAAAAGATATAATTGAAAATAAAAATAAATGTAGAATATAGGACATTTTGTATCTTGTACTGACTTCATAAGGGAAAATATTTAGTCAGAGCATAGGGTGGACTGAATATTCTATCGTGCTTAAGTCAGTACAATATACAAAATGTGATATATTCATTCTATCGGGAATTTTAAATTTAAAAGAAATACTATCGAGCTGAAAATGGCACATTTTACACCATTTACTACTTCATTTCAATGTATGACAAGACGTAGTTCGGTTTTATGAATGACGTCTGACGCGCATGAATGTAGATGTGTGATATGTGACGTTCTTCTTCCCAACAACCAAATATTTTTATCGGTCAGTACAGATCAAAGGGAATGGCAGCAAATTAACAATAATATAAATAATGAATATCAAGTACATGCTCTGATTTATTTTTGGATACAATTTACATCTTTCCAACAATGTAATATGTAAAATTCCCTGACAATAATCTTTATATTCGGATTATCGGTGTTCTTACGTCATGAACTATACATTTCATTAGGCTCATTTCATTAATCTGACTGGTATTCCTATTTTTGACCACTAGCGTGTGTAATGAAGGTTAATTCGGAGCAGTTAAATTTGGCTTTTTGTCTTTCTGGCATATATTCCATATTCTTTCGTTTAAAGCTATATACAAGGCTATATTTAGCCCTATTAAAAAAATAGGAACCTTATATTTATGGTGCTTTGAATATTTATTAAGATAAGAACCTTACGTGCACATAAATCAGGGAAAATTTATCAAAAATATATCGTTTACCTTCAACAATGAACCAGAGTCCATACCATAACGGAAGCAGTAAAAGGACCCGACATCCAGAAAAAGAAAATATTTCAAGAAACAAGCAAAAATATTCGTAAAGGAAAACAATTCTATCTAAGGATAATTGAAACTTTAGTCAGAAATCCCTTAGTTTCATCAAAATTATTCGATTTAGCTGCATAACATGCACCTTTTGGAGATATTTGTCCAGTAGCAGTGATATCAAACATTGTTTGCAAAAAAAAAAAACCAAAGATGTCACAAGTTTACACGCCAGTCGCTTAGCACTCATCCACAACACACGGCCAAAATGGTTTGAGTACTAAGCAATCAGAAGTTATAGACAATATAGATTTCTTTTGCCGAAACCGCGTTGTAAAATTATAGTCAACTCAACTGTCCTGATTTATACATTTCAGCTTTTGTAAATAATTTCCAACAATTTTTGCAAAAAAAGCGAAACCGAAAAGAGATCATGATAATAAATTAAGAAAAAATAATAGGAGCATTAGGAAATTTGTATTAAAATGTGAGCAAACGTTTTCGAGGCTAAATGCTTTCTATAATTACCTCCCCCTGGGAAATCATTTGCAGATTCAAATTAGTTTGCTTTACGATCCAAATAATTATTTAGCTGCTTTGAAATAAATCTAAAAAGAGTTCAATTATTATTTTAATGGTGTTAGATTCCGGTGCCAGATAGTTTAATTTCTCTTTAGAAACTATGTTCAGTTCTTTAATAATACAGTTGGCGTTAAGTTAATAATTGTTCCTGTGATGCTACGTTATTGAGCGAAAACCAGCAAATGCAAAAATGCTTATTTTTCCTTTCTTTAATTTCCTTAATTTTAAACACCTTATTTCAACTTACGAAAGAAAGGTAATATAACGTAAATGAAGGAAAACAGCACAGAAAAATTGCAATTAGTGGTTAATTGATGATGTCGTCGTATGAAGTAAAGAGTTACTTGCTGAATGATTCATCAAATGTCCAGCATCACTGGCAACATTTAACCAAGAAAAGAAACCAAAAAGAGCAATGTACCAACGAACCATAAGAAGAACGTCTTTTCTTAAACCATGTTTTTGCACCATTAGATTGTCAAGCGTAACAGTACATGAATAGCTAGGTGTTTAATAAAAAAATCAGGATTTTCCTTAGTGTTTATGTCTGACATCTAATCTGGAGTTAAAATCAATATATACAAATGTACTGTGTGTTGAAATGTTGCTTAATAATTGTTGCATTCTTCTAATAAAAAAAGAAATATGAATCTAGCTGATATTTATACAACAATTTATTATCAAGAAAATGTGCCTATTTTTGTATAAAAATATATCTAACGGTGGTGACATAGTTTCATTTGTGAAAAATTTGTGGCATAATTTATCTTTACCAATATACCAAATTTGAAGAGAAGGGAGGTGATTTTACTTTTGATTATGATTGATTGATTAAATGTTGCTTAGCGTCCAGTGGTAACTATATAAGGCATTTACAGGACAACAGCATATTAAACAGAAATAATAAATGAACCCTGCTTTGTACTTGACCGATACACTGAGTCGGATTTTAACGTGTTAGCTCAAGAAAACAACAATCAACAGGATGACATGCCACTTTACATAGGCAAATAATTCTGACTCTGGGCCTACCAGTATTTGCTTACTCTAAAATGCTGCGTGCTTTGCGGAGAAGCAGCAAAATACAAAATTAATGTCTTTGGTTTGACTCGGCCTGTGATCAAACACACGACTTTCGATAAATCTGCTTGAATAAAAATGCTTGTCCTATTTGATCAGAAATGAAATATGATGCATTTGTTTAAATCTTAAATAATGAAAAAGGCTTCGAAAAGTATTAAACTTAATAGTGGTCCCTACCGTCGGATTTGGCTTCCTATTTCGATATGTTTGGATTTGAGTACTTCTTTTACCATATATGTTTGGATCTCGGACTTACTCTGCTACTGGTGTTATGTAACTTGTTGAAAAATATAAAATAAACCATGTTTATTAAATATCGGTAAAAGTGTACTTTTTACCGTTATGGAGAAGGGAATTTCATATCATTTACTTTTTAACTGAATAATCACAATCACAGGTAATAAATAGTTTCTATCGAATATACCTTGATAGCTTTCATTTAAGCCCTAACATATTACATTTTTACCTGTTAGGTAAATTAACTTATACTACATATATTTTTATACGTTTTTTTAAAGAAACTACTCCCGTAAGAGCTGTTGTTCTTATCCTATTTATTTTATGACTATGAACATTAATTTTCTCAATTCTATCTATAGATATAGTTATTGGTCCCTAGATACCAGGATCGAATCAAAGGCGAGACTTATCGAGTTAGAGAAGACATTTATCTAATTTTATCATCATTAGATGACTGACTGAAACAAAAATTCCAAGGTAACTATTATAGCAGTCGATATGTTCGTTAGAAGACATCTGACCTCTCTGGATCAATTAAGTCAGATATATGTAAAAAAAGAACATATAATCATCGACGATTACTATATTGAAACAGCATATGTTTGAGTTAACATTAAAGAAGCAATATAAAGTCATAATGAGGGGACAAGTCGATCTAAACTGTTAACTCGAGAACATGTCGATAGACACGGTAACACAAGAACAAGTGGATAGCCACGGTAAACACGAAAACAATAGGTTAGACTTTGTTAACTCGAGAAGACGTCGATAGACACGGTCAGAACAAGAACAAGTAAACAGACACGGTAAACATGATAACAAGTCGATAGACATGGTAAAAACGATTGAGTACAAGTCATGATCAATAGACACGGTAAACAGGAGAACATGTCAACATGGGAACAAGTCGATATATATGGTTAATACAAAAACAACTCGATAGACACAGTTAACAAAATAACAAGTCGATAGACACGGTAAAAACGATAACAAGTAGACAGACACGGTAAACAAGATAACAAGTCGATAAATACGGTATACACGATAACAAGTCAATAGACACGGTATAAACGAGAACAAGTCAATAGACACGGTATACACGATAACTAGTCGATATACACGGTATACATGATAACAATTTTAACACGGGACCAAGTCGTCGATAGATATGGTTAACAAAAGAACAAGTCGATGGACACAGTAAACAAGAGAACAAATTGATTGACACGATTTACATGATAGAAATTCGATAGACACGGTATACACGATAACAAGTCGATAGACACGGTATAAACGATAACAAGTCGATAGACACGGTATACACGATAACAAGTCCATTTACACGGTATACACGATAACAAGTCGATAGACACGGTATACACGATAACAAGTCTATATACACGGTATACACGATTACAAGTCGATAGATACGGTCAACACGAGAACAAGTCGATAGATATGTTAACAAAAGAATAAGTCGATAGACGATAAACACAGTAAACAATAGAACAAGTCGATTGACACGGTATAAACGATAACAAGTCCATAGAAACGGTCAACTAAAGAACAAGACTAAGACTAAACAAACTCGAGAACAATTTTAACACGAGAATAAGTCTATAGATATGGTTAATACAAAAGCAAGTCGATAGACACACAATAAACAAGAGAGCAATTCGATAGACACGGTTTTCACGATACAGAGTCGATAGACAAGGTATACACGATAACAAGTCGATATACACGGTGTACACGATAACAAGTCGATAGATACGGTCAACACGAGAACAAGTCGATAGGTATGTTAACAAAAGAATAAGTCGATAGACGATAAAAACAGTAAACAATAGAACATGTCGATTGACACGGTGTACACAATAACAAGGCGATAGAAACGGTCAGCTAAAGAACAAGACAAAGATTAAACACAACTCGAGAACAATTCTATAGATATGGTCAACACAAAACAAGTAGATAGACACAGTAAACAAGAGAACAAGTCGATAGACACGGTTTTCACGATAACGAATCGATAGATTGATTGGATTTTTGGTTGCTTAATATCCAGTGGCAAATATTTCATGCATATTCAGGACGAGAACAAGTTCAACAATTATCAATATCGAAAAAGGGGTGGGATGGGACACAACAGGCAACGGTTTTTGACTGCCACTGGAAATAGGGAGTGATGGGTAGGGACGGAAAATTTAGCCTTTTGTAACGTATTAACCTAACTCTTTTTCGAAAACTACAAAAGGGATCTTTTACGTGCAAGGAGCGTGGCACTCTCCAAACACGTCATACACTATGGTCCACGGCCAGGCTTTCCGTATTAAAACCTGGCAACCCCCCAACGAGAGGTCCTCCCCTATCCGCCACCTGGGGTTCGCGCTGGGCAGCTCTGCGGGTCGAGCCCCGGAGACCGCTCCGGTGCCCAGCGAGTCAATAGACAAGGTTTTCACGATAACATGTCGGTAGACACGGTATGAACGATAACAAGTCGATAGATAAGGTCAACCCGAGAACAAGCCGATAGATATGTTAATAAAGAATAAGTCGATAGACCATAAACACAGTTAACAAGAGAACAAGTCGATAGACAAAATATACACGATAACATGGCGATAGACACGGTCAACTTAAGAACAAGACTAAGACTAAACACAACAGAACAGCACAGCAAAAAAAAAAAAAAAAAAAAAACAAAACAAAATTAAAACAACAAACATAGATATGAACTATAAAGATACTATCAAAAAGCCCGGGATTATCTCAAATAGCCAAGAAGGGTAATTAAACATGAAAGAATTCTAGGCAATAGTTTTCACAGTAGAAACATGCCTTTGTGTTCCATAATTATAAATAACTTTATGACCAAATGAGTGAGAAGACTTTAAAAATACAGAAAAAAGCAGTGACAAAATAGAGAATCTTTCATGGTTAGTCGTTGATAATTGTACATATATTTTCTACAGTCGAGATGGTAACTATTCAAACTTTTGCAAAAATTTGAAGACTTAAGTATAGGGGGTGTACAAATGCCATTGTCAATGACAACAATGTAAGATTTTGTTTCTCTAGTTGTTTAAGGAAAATGATATCAAATAGATCACTTATGAACCCTCTTCTGGTTGGGAAGTCGTCCGTCAATGTCGCTGAACTGCACGTGATGTTGTTAATCATAAAAAAACTCACCAGTCTGAATTACTGATACAAAATTACCAAGGCAACTAATGTAGAGGACGATATGTTCTTTAAAAGATATCCGGCCTCTTTGGATCAAAAGTATCAGATTTATGTAAAAAACACATATAATCCTAGCATATCGTCTGCAACAATAGCTTCAATAGTTTGGGATATTTCGTTATTTATTGCATATCGCGAATTTCGTGTTTTGCTCATTATTTGGCCACAAAGTCGAACTTCAATTTTCGTAGGTCTATTCTACAGTTGTACATGTTCTCATCCATGATTCCAAGTTCTATCACTTACGGTCTAGCAGATTCCGTATCACTACAGAAGAACTTACGTAGGGACTTACGTTACGGAAGGACTGCATTACATTATGCTCGCATTCGGTCGGAGGGGATAACAAAACTGAAATTTGAAATAGGTCTAATCCTACGACAAGCACAGCTAGTTTGATCAGTAACGTGTGTAGTAAATTTTCGTCTTCTTGTAAGGACTATTGCATTTCACTTCATGATGTAATGTAATAAGATACATCTTGATAACATCTATTGTTTTCTTTTTTTTGTATTGAATAATGTCTATGAAAAGAAAATCCAACAGAATTATTTAGTTACATAGGTTCTACAACAGTCACATGGCATATAGAAGTTTCTTAAAGCATAAAATACTAAGAAATTACTTAATGTGATATATCATTTGATACAATTTTGTCAATTTCAATATAGACCACACAAAAACATTACAACCAAACTTTGCACAATTAAAGATCTATCAAATACAAATGTTTGGTTAAAATATCTTTGTGATGTTTTGGTGCGATCATATCTATTTTGAAAAAAAAACACATCTAAAAATCCAGTATTGTTACCGAAAATGTTACATTATTGATGAAACAGTTAAATGTGCCCTTTTGTTTTGTTGAAATGACGAAAAGTATATGAGAAAAAGTACTGAATTATTAAAAGACGACCATTAAACAGCATTTGTACAACAACTTTTTATTATTTATCTTAAATTGGGGCCACATATGGGGCTTAACTTACCTACTCCTTCGAATAATATATATTGCAATGCAGTTGAAATGCCACTTGAAAAACACAGAAGCATCTTTATCATCGCATTAAAGTTTTGCATTGTGTACGTAGTTTCTTACAAATTTGGCAATGACGTTTGGTAAAATAAGTACAGGTAAGAAATATTTCAAACACGAAGACTCTAAATCATGGTTTAATAGAAAATGTTCTATCAGTAGAAAAAAAATTCATAAAGCGCGGAAAAGGTACAGTTTCTTGAAAAACGCAGTAAACCGACGTAAGATGCGCGCAGCTAGTAAAGAGCACAAGGCTACACTTAACAAAGCTTATACGGACTACCAACACAAAGCCGCTACGGGATTACGTGATATATCGCGAAAAGATCCAAAGGCGTTATGGAAGATCTTGAATAATCTAAACAAAAACCAAAATCATGAACCAAATGAAGACATATCTCTACAAGTGTTATACGATCATTTCAAAAAATTAAACGAAAACGATAGCGTAGAAAACGATGATGATCAAAATTTTAACCTTAATTCTGATGAAATTTTTGAGGATGTTGATTTATATCTTAACTGTCCAATAACCGAAACTGAAATTAAAAATGTTGTCTCTAAGCTTAAGAATGGTAAGGCATTTGGAACAGATGAAATCTTAAACGAGTACATTAAAAATACGATTGATGACCTGATGCCAATTTATATTAAATTATTCAATTTAATTCTAGATAGTGGTATTATACCAGAAAGCTGGTCAACGGGTATAATGGTGACAATATATAAGAATAAAGGTTCGAAATCAGACCCCGAAATGTACAGGGGAATTACGCTTAATTCCTGTTTTAGTAAAACATTTTCTGCTATTATAAATAATAGATTGAATAACTATGCTGAACATGTCGAACTTATTACAAAATCACAAGCCGGCTTTCGTAAAGGATTTTCGACCGTCGATAATATTTTTGTGTTATATTCTCTGCTCACTATTTATTTTTTGCATGGTAAGAAACTCTATTGTACTTTTGTTGATTTTAAAAGCGCCTTTGATACAGTTTGGAGATCTGGTCTATGGCAAAAAATGCAGAAATCAAATATTAAAGGGAAAATCTTTACAGTTATCTACAATATGTACCAAAACATTAAAACATGTGTAAAAAGGGGAAATAATCTATCTGAATTTTTTATTTCTGAAATTGGAGTTAAACAAGGAGAAAATCTATCCCCTTTTCTATTTTCTTTATTCCTCAATGATTTAGAAGGTTTTTTCATTGAAAATAATATAGATTGTCTGAACAATATTTCAAATGTTTGTCAAGAATCTCTACAAATGTATGTAAAATTATTTCTTATTTTGTATGCTGACGATACAGCTTTATTATCAGAAACTGTTGATGGAATGCAAGAAACTTTAAAATGTTTTGAAAGGTATTGTGAGAAATGGCGCCTGAAAGTAAATTCTAGTAAGACAAAAGTTGTAGTATTCAGTAAGAGAAAAGTGAGACAATCATGCACATTTAAACTTTTTGGTAGTGATCTTGAAATAGTTGATTCATACTGCTATCTGGGTATTATGTTCAATTATAATGGTAGTTTTAAAATTGCAAAGAAAAAATTATTTGAACAAGCACAAAAGTCGCTGTATGGTCTATACAAGAAAATTCAGAACTTGTGTATTCCAATCGATTTGCAATTGAAATTATTTGATTCGTTAGTAAGCCCGATATTGACTTACGCATCAGAAGTATGGGGTTTCGATAATAATGAAGAATTAGAGAGACTACATC
>JARWCS010338178.1:0-11713 GCA_034783895.1 Geukensia demissa | reverse complement strand
CTACTGATGAGAGGTTACTCCTTGAAATGTACATATAGCATACCTAAATTTTCCATATTTATTTAACATTGGTAATTGTGTATTTATACTTATTTGATATCAAAGCTACATCTTACACCAGGTTAAGAATTGCACAAATTTCAAAGCCAGTTTTTGTAAGTTTTTGCTCCAAATGTCGTGGTAGCATCATGATTTTCGTTGAGATTCAACTGTTGTTTTTTTCTAACTTTTATTACAAATTATTTGGATCGAGAAATGGGGCCATGATTTCCGGAAGCAACACTATAAAGATTACAAATTAAGTCAATCTTATTAAGTGCTGATTTTTTGAAAAGCTTGAAAGCATAATTTAAAGTTAAGGTGATTTTTCGTATAGAAACAACTTTTAATGCGACAGCAAACAATTGCGGTCGTATAATGATTTGGCACTGTCGTCGTCGGCATCGGCGTCGGCGTTTGCGACTGTAGACAGGATGGTTTCCGGACAATAACTTTTGTTTAGTTCTATTTGTTATATTGGTAATATTACTATCTTAGTTCATTCTACCAATCATCAAAATATGTTATTTTTGTGCGGACAAGAGAGTTAGAAATGGGTTAGATGGTATGACTGTCAGAAAATCGAAGGGCCAGACAAAAGGGAAAAGTCTTCAGACACGGCGATCTCGAGAACACGAACAAGACGGAACATGAAACTTAATCACGTAAAACATATACAAACAATGCGGATATTACCAAAAACACCGCGGATAAACTCAGGTGGTCTGGAAGGGTAAGCAGTTCCTGCCTCTTAAAAGACACCACCGGTTAAAGGAACATTTATCCAACAAAATTCTTAAATGTCTTCAAAAACGACAACGATCCGCATCATAAGGCAAGCTGTAAAAGGTTTCAAACAAATTTTGAGGTTAATCAAATATAACAATAGTCGGACAATAAATTTACAATATTAAACGAGTAAAAGTATAACACAAAATGAATGACATCCGCTAAACTACAGGTTTCTTGCTTTGGACAAGCGTGACGGCGTTGACAAAGCGACATAAAACAAACCTTAAAAACTGGTTGTATTGGATTTTATTCTTAAAATCAATAAAAATTAAAATAGATAATTACAACTGAAACAAGATAAATAAGAAACATCAAAAATGTTATCCCTGTTTCTTACAGCTGGTTAAAAATTATTGGTATGTTGCAAAGTAGAATTTAGTATTTACATAACCAAATTATTTTGTACATTTTTCTTTTTCAGTTATCTAGCAAGAAAGTCATCTAAGACATCAGATTACGGTAAATATTTTGTATAATATTAGAAGGTGAAATATAGCATATCAATATCCTTGCATTTAAGCAATTATTACCGAAAGGGCTATGTGATGAGGATAATTTTTAAACACACTTTGAAATCAATTTGATTTAATATTAAGAAAGGACTTTTTTGCAAACATCAAAGCACTACATTGCAATTTATATTTGCCAAAGTTGATGCCTTTTTAATATAATTTGCAACAACATCCATACAATTTGTTTCTTGCAACAATGTTGAATGCAAAAGTTTATTCAAATGTGTCCATATTTGTCTGCCCACTGTCAGATGGAGGTGAATTTATAAATGTGGCACAGTGGCATCCAAATGTTTCCATGCCATTTTCGAACATATTCCGTGTCTTTGGCCGCAATGTCAGTACAAGAGTAACTGTATTAAAATTGTAGAATAGCTTGGTCAGTTTGTTAGGAATATAGATAATATGCATACAGTTATTAGTGTAATAATTGTTTTACTGTAAAGATTCAGACATTATTAGTTCAACTTTTGTGTATAACCAGGGCAAAGTTAGACCTGTACATATTTGTTTTATATATGGGCATCTACATGTTCTATGCGACCATTATTAATGAAACAAGTATTAGCCAGAATTGTAACTAGAGAGGTGTGACAACTTACAGACACGCGTATGGAAGATCTCCGATTTTTTGATTGCATGTACAGTATCTTATGCTACTGATTAGGGGTTACTCCTTGAAAAATACATATAGCATACCAAATTCTCCATAATTATTCAACATTGGTAATTTAGTATTTTGCAACCACTGGATCGATGTCTCTGATGGGGGGACCACAGGCGCCGAGGGTATTCACCAGCCTAATTGTCAGCCTTGTCTGATATGAAATTATTCTTTATCTTAAAATTGTTAAGTTATGAAAAACAGAAGTTGTAGTTTTTCTCAGAATGTAACACTTATCCGTTAAAAAGGTTTATGAATTTATATTCAATAATATCAAAGGCCATTTTGTCTTTTCGTCTTCGCCTTTTTTTCTTTCACAAATATTAGGTTTGATTATTAAAAAGTTGACGATGAGACATTTATTTTATATTTTTTTTATTTTGGTGTTGAAGAGACGCCCTTATTAAAGTAAAAATTCTATAACAAAATTACAATCTTTTAGAACACAACGAAAAACTGATACGTGTCTTTAAAATGTGTCATAAGATAACATGTTTAAATATCAATGTAGTTTTCCCGTAAGCTTTTTTCAATAATGTTAACAGCTTGTGCTCAAAATCTTTAAAATTATAAAACATTCAATTTGGCCACCTATGCTTGATGTGTTCAATATCAAAGATATGTTTTCTATTGACGATAACTCATTGGACAAAATTCTGGGTGACAATGTAGGCGTTCGACATGCATGAATTCGAACGCTCTAAAATACTCATGTAATCATTTTACGACAACAACTTTGAAATGAAGGAAATTTGGGCTACATCTTGGATAGTTTTTTTTTAAATTTACCGTTAAAGAAACGTTTCCTCATATATTGAGTTCAAGAAGGCATTCACTTAATATAAGATAATACGTCGTCATCTCTAATCACATTTTGTCAGATGACAATTATTCTTCAAGCGACTAAATAGAAACATATCGTGAAATAACTAGTTTACCAGAATGATATACGGTGCAGTATTGTAAAGTACTGGTTTTTCTTTTACTATACTTTCCTAAATAGAATCGTCAAATAGTTACACTGGAGTGCCAGTACAGATCAATGGCAGTAACAGGTAAGGTCTTATTTTAAATGTCAAAAATAAAAGATTGGACATTTCTTTACATCTTCCGGTCAGTTAATGTTGAAATCATATTCTCGCAATAGACCCTTTTACTGATGCTGCGTACCTGTTTTTGACGCTTGAGTGGAAACAACTTCCGGGTGTACGGAAGTCGACAACACAATAGTTCTGACGTCATATTTGATTGTCCGTAGACCTCATTTTTGGGGGAAAATATGTTATTTTCCACCAAAGTAACAGGAACGCAGTTACAGTAAAAGGGTCTATTATTAAAAAAATTTAGATTAATGAAAGGTAAAATGTATGGTGGAACAAAAATTGAGCTCATGCATTGATCATTCAAAAAGAGTAACTAGTGTAAAGATTCTTAGTTTTTTCGAGCCGCCTGTCTAAGGAATCCGATTCCAGTGAACAATAATTAAACTAACTAATATGCCTTGCGTGCTAATTCTGGCGTTATTCATGCTGTAATGCTTATCCGTTTCAGTGTAGTAAGAAGGATAAGACAGCTACTTTAAAACAAAATACAATTAAATTCATTAATTTTCGCAAACACTACAAATAAGACACAAAAATTCGTCTAGACAATCAATATAATAGTCATGATAACATGGATAGTAGAGTCATTTATGCAAAAATATTTTCCATGTCAGAGAAACGTAATTCCATACCATCCCGGTCTGTCTGCAACCAGTAATTTTATTATCTTTTTTTTTTGGGGGGGGGGCATATTACCTGATTTTACCATTATTATTTAAATACGCCTTTAGAATACTAGTGAAACTGAAAATTGGATATTTTTTATTTTCTGTTCATTGCATATGGAATATCGACTCCCATCATGTCTCGTTTATATAATTACATTATTTTCTGTTTAACAATGTTCTGTGTTCTCAATATTAAATCATTATTTAATTACATTTTCTCTTATACAAATGTATGCACAAATGTATAGAAATATCATAAACATTGTTTAACCTGAGCCATTATTACTCTCAACTACACTGTTATTAATTTGTTGCTATAAAATATGTAGGAAAAATGTATATAATGATATATATATATATATATTTATCTCTATGTATCATTTTGTTTATCATAGAGCAAAACAGTAATGTTAAATTCAGTATGCGACGATGTTATTTATTTTTATATAGATACCAAAGTACATCTGTGGATTTTTCCCTCAACTCGATAGACATAGATGCTAATCCAGAAACAGGTAAGATTAATTTCCCAGTCAAAATTAAATTTAACTAACTGTTTCAGTGTGAATTCGTTTGATTTATTCAATCTTTTGGTTTCATAAAAATTTCATTCCTTAGTGTTGACTCAGTTTAAGGCTGCATTTTATTGATTTATAGATAAGTATCAGCTTCTTTCTCCGGAATATCATTGGCAAACATATTTACAAATGTTAAGATATTCATTTTATTCCAGTATAAATTGTGAGCTTTATTTGTTTATTAGTTATAAGCCTTTATCATATTTGACATATCAAATATCTTTTTTTTGCATTTTTCAGCACACTTTATTTCTAATCTGTAAGTACATTCATAATGTTTTAAGATATATATTGACAGCATTTATGCACTTTCAGAATACATCTTCAGTCTGGCATATTACATTTGCTGATCCAGAAGTTTTCACCAATGGATTACGCACACAGAGGCAATCTCCGAACACAGAAATTCCTAGCTTTTATTTACACCCCCAGTAGTCGTCTCTGCCATTGGTGATTATGCCATTTTGTGAGCTTCCTCTCATGGCGGCCAATACCATGGATACCTGATCTTGACGCGATAATTTCTTGACGTCGCAACTATTTTGACGTCTAACTCAGGCATTCAATGGCGGTGAACGTATGGCAGAGTTGTATACGTCTGACGAAGGCAATACTATACCCTCTGTTTCGGAGATTGCCACAGAGGAGTCATGTTTTGATGTTGCTACACCACTATCAGGTCTTTTAGCTTTGTGACGTTTGATTTATCTAGGAAAATCAATCAGTTGACATATGTTGGAGAATTGTTCCTAGTGCATGGATTTTCCCAAACAAGCAACGCCACAAAACAAAAACCTTCTAGTGCAGCGGCGACACAAACAGTAGTCACCGGAAGGGATAATCCATTTACCTTTCGATGGTATTAAAATTTCACATTTTTTGTGCAGACAGTGGAATTGAAAAAAACAGCAATATTTGTAACTTTACAAAAACCATGGTCGTATTATTTCATGATTATGATTCGTCTGCCTGTAAAAAGGAGAATTTTTCTGTCAGTTTAATATTTGTTTTTACATAGCAGTTCATCTGATACTGGTACAATAATTTATCACAAATATAAAGTAAAAACTTCTTTGTATTTTTTTAGGGGTTTATTCCTGAGGTCTCAAATGTGTCTTATATCTTAATCAATTTTTCCAATCCAATTTTTCATGGGGTTTCAATCGTTGCATTCCTTATCATTTTAATTCGCTATGAATTAAACGTGGTCATTTGAAATCCCATCTTTGTCTTTGAAACGTTATCATAAATACAAAATTACTCATACCGAATTGGAAATAGACCACCTGAGATCAACCCCGGTTTTAGATGTTTATTTGTTTTTTAGTTTTATGTGTACATTGTTTTTGTCTTATAAATCTTCGAGAGACTCTCGCGCTTGTCGACCTGTCCCCTTTTGTCTTTGACGACATAAATAAAATCACAAACGTGTTGTTTAGAGACAAGAATTGAAGAATTTGTGCTAATGCATTTATAAGATTGTTATAATTAGACCGGACCTAACACGCGCCATAATAGACCAAAGCAGTTTTTCTTTTCTGTATGATGAATACAAAATTCGTAGAATTCTAACACAAATGCAAATCTTGTGTTAAAACCAAAAACCGAAGGAATAACCTTTTCACAATCACCAGAATATCAAATTGTGCACTAACAAAACTTCAAGAGATCAAAGGCACAATGAACATATTCAGATTTCTCATAGCGTGGAATCCATGTTTAAACTTAAATGCTTATTATTAAAAACAGGCAAAAAGTACATGTATACAATCTTGACAATAAAGTTTATGTTTTGTTCCAAGACTTGGAATAATATAAATTTTCACGTAGGAACTTGGAAGAATTATGTCAAACCAACGAGGAATTCTACCCCATGGATAACCAAAAAAGAGGGGACTGTATTATATTCAACGTAGCACATATTGGTGGCACAGTAAGAGCAGGGACAGAGAAAGATGTGTCAAGAATACAAGGAAGCTTTAGACATCTAGGGTTTGATGTTCACGTTAAGCATGACCCTTCAAAATCAGAGATAAAAAATGTAATACGGAATTGTAAGTTTATATGTACTTTTAAATAGATAAATTGGATTTGGCGAAGCTTACATGACGAATATTTTCATTTCAGATCATTATACTATCATTGATTCAATTTGACGAAATGCATTTTTAAATGAATATTTGTATCATGTCAGCAGCCCATCATATGAAGTTTACATTTCATCCTGGGCTATTTATGGACATTTATACACTGGACAAAATTTGTAGATCTTAAAAAAATGACTATAAAAAATGTTTAAAGTTTCAAAGTTAAGCTCGCATTTTTAGAATTCGTATTGTCATCATGACGACCTAGTTGTCCGTTTTGCTGTTTGCTGTATAATGCTGCCTTGCACTTTACTGGATTTTAAGTAAATGCTGTGGGTATTCTTACAAAGGCAAATAGCGCTTACTAGAACGATGCGACTGATCTCTTGCTCGTAGGACTGGTGTTTACGGCTTATCTTTTTTATTTACAATTTTCCTTGAAAGGGTATATATCAAAATGTATCCCGACTTTCTGTTACTTCTTTAAAGGTCGCTCCTTTACAGTTGTCATCATCGTCTTATGTCGATGTGACATGTTATCATAATCCGTTTTACAGTCTTACAGTATTGGCGCCCAACTAAACCGCATTTCTTTTGTTAAGGTCTCACTATACGGTTCGACGATTTCCATTGAACTCGGTGTTAAAAAAGCAATGTTCAAGGACTTGGTCTGAACATATACGGGTACCGATGCAGTGTGCATGAAGTGTCAGGAAAATCCCTGTTTTCGTCATATGAGTATTTTTGGACAAAGGGACTTTTCATGGCCTGTTTACTGATATTAGTACACAAAATTCCTACACCAAGAACACATTTGCTATAAATTTCCAATTACCATATATATTTAACTCTTAGAATAAAATACCGATCACCTTTATATAAACAGGTACATAACTATCTGTTACATACATAACACCCTGCCAGAGCATTTCTTATGGTTTGAAGGAACTATTGTGTCCAGGGACCATTCCTGGTAAACTGTATAGTGAGACCTAAAGTGTTTCTGTGGTTATCTGGAATATGCCATGTGGTTTACGTAGTGTTTGTCTTATGTTAAATGTTATCGATACTGAATGACAGTATTTTCAGACATGCATTAATAACTGAATATTATTTTTATATTGCATATGGTAATATAAAACACGTATGAAGTGGTTGAGTAGTACTGTTTATGCCAGCCGTAAGGTGTGGTCTAGTTGCTCATAAGTTAGGAGATACGATAAAATTCAAATACCATATTCAAAATATCTTCAAAATTTGACATAATATTTCAAAAAAGAAAAATTACCTTCACGACTTACTTATTGATATGTTTGAGATTTAAAATCTTTAAATAGTCAAGGAAAAATCTCACATTGAAATTTTGCTAGAACAATATACCAAATGAAATGAAGTCTTAAAAAGTAGGAGTCCCTGTGTTCGATTTTCCTTCAGATTTAAAATACTGACAAATTACTTCCCATGTATCGTACACCTTTAAAGATTTTGAATAAATTTCATAAAAATCAGAAAATTAAGTGTTGTTTTTATGTAATGAGATCATTCCTGTGGTGTGTGATGTGTTGTCTCGTGTGCATTAACCCTTTATCAAATTTCTCGGATATTATATCGGTTTTAAATCCAAATTGTTCTACCCTGGACCGTTAAGTGCAATTTTCCTACACGTAACAAAAAAATCTATATTGCGTATAAATTTATTCAAGATAGATAAAACTGTCACAGGTTAACATTTTGCATCACTGAATAAAAAAAGTTCAAAGAAATGAACTATTCACAATAGACAATAGCACACTTCGAACTACACAAAAAAAGAAATGATAGGACAACTAACTTGTGAAAGATTGTGATGAAATCAGGAGGCTCGAAACTTTTAAGTCAACATAAACCAAAGATTCATGCAGAGGAGAACACGTCCATAGTAGTAGACTTTTTAAATAGAGATAATGCATAAAATATCCTATTAGTGATACCAGTTAAAGTAGTAAGGAGGTTGGGAAAAGGGAGTAAAATCGACTGCATGTATTTTGATATGAAGTAAATCAAAAGCTTACAAGTTGTTGAGAACGATTTTTTAAAAACTATGACATAGCACTGTTGATTGATCGGCATATTTTTTAAGTGAACATAACAGGTAACTGTTTTTAAGCGCTTTTAATTTGATAAGTTTCAATCAGTTTTTGGCTTGAAAATCTTATACCAATCTACTCAATGCATAATACAAACTTACGGAAAACAGAAAAAAGTTCCAAAATTGGTTGATTCTGCTAGGAGTTAATGTCAGATAATGTTGCTTTTGAAGACGTAGACAAAGATCACAGTCAGGAGGATTGTTTTGCATGCGTGATTCTAAGCCATGGGAAAGAAGGTCATGTTTTTGCAGCTAATGAGGAGGCCGTTTGTCTTGATGAGATAATGGATCCAGTAAAGAAATGTTCAACTTTGATTGGAAAACCAAAATTGTTTTTCATTCAGGTACTATATACAGCGGCACTAATATAATTTTGTTCTTCTTTTTTGCTATAAACAAAAAAAGCAATCGATGTTTTAATGTATAAATTTGTATAATTAGGTTTTACCTTATGTGTAAGTCATTTTAGTTTCCTGGGACAAATACATGTACCAATTAAACCGCCTTTCTTACAACCTTGAACAGAACCTTTTCCATAAAATCTGTTTATATATGAAAATGAAAAAAATATGGAGTAAATGTCAAAGAGACTGCACTCAACGAAAAAGGGGGAATTTACAAATCTAGAGGTTTTCAACAAGGGTACAATACCACAGAAATGATATCGGCTGTTAACCCCCAAAAATAGCTGACAATAGTATTTTGGGAAAAGCAAATGTAACTAAAAGACACAGAATCAATGCACAAAATGAGCTATTTTCGTGATTTTTCATTTAGATTGAAGTCAAATGTGGCAAGAAAGAAGATGTTTCGTGAAAAAACAACTTTTTTTCAAATATGAATATTTTGAAAGACAAATACAAAGATTTGAAGTTCTCCAATGCACAGCATTTTTAAATATATTTCTCATAAGTCATACTCCTTTTCAACATTCATTTCAGGCTTGCAGGGGGACAAACTCAGACCATGGTGTAATAGTCACGGATGCAGCTGTTGATCTAACTGGTTCAAATATAAAGAAACTCTCAACTCATTCGGACGTTTTAGTTTCATATGCTACAGTACAAGGTAATGTTTATCTACGTTTTTGATTACGTGGGCATACTTACATGAACAATTAACAAATTTTATATCATTATAAATTTTCCTGTCGTTTGATTTTTTGTTATTAGAAAGGCAAATAGGCAAACAATTTTGAATTTATTTAGAATATTCCCATATTGTATCATAAACAATTAATTATATTTTCAATAATCTATTTATATTTTCCGTGTAAAGATTTATTGGTAAATTTACTTTGACAATGTTTGACAGTTGCAAATCACAGGATTTTCCCTTCTCAATCTTAATGATTCCTTTGAAGTAGTCGTACATAAAATGAAAATACATTTATCTGGCAGATTTCGTTGCATACAGAGATGTCAATGAAGGCTCAATTTATATACGGGTCTTAACAGAACTTTTACAAAAAGAGGCTTTTCTGATGAAATTAACAGATCTGTTGAACAAAGTCAACAATGTAACTTCAAAGGTGTTTGCACGATCGAACTTTTGCCAAGTTCCAAGTTATACATCGACGTTCAGGAAGTCACTTCAGTTTACTCAAAGAAAAAAGGTTAGTGTTTGTTGTTATACTTAATCCATTTGCTTCATGTTCGTATATATTATCGGGATTATGACAGCAACATATCATAAAATACCATCCCAGAGCCAAAATAAGAAGCTATGCAACGAATGAGCGTAGAGATCCAGCTCAAAGCTTCATGTCATGTCGAGCGTGATGATATTTTACAATATCTCAGTGTTCAAAATTCCTTTAACTTATTGATCATCATTCATCTTTTACAAGATGTTAAAATTATCATTCTTTTTATTTCTCCCAATTTTGTTCATAATATAACGCGCAGATCTACCCATAAGTCTTGGAAAAAATTCCTTTGGGTCACTAATAAGCAGTAAGCCAGTCTATTCTAAATAAGTGAAACAAAATCTGGGTGTTGTATGAGAAAATCATGTAATGTATGCATTAATAAGGCCTTTTAATTGAAATACACTAAATACTAGTATTATAAGATGAAGAACGGCTTGTGAAAAAAACGGAAAATGGTTGTCAATGACGTCAAAGGTAAACCATCACCGTCATTCATGTAAACAACGCCAGCTGAAGGTAGAAAACGTCGTAAATATACATCGATTACATGTGACCGCTTCAGTTTGCATAAAATTCTAGGATAAATTTTTGTTTGTTGGTCGTGCTGTTCAAACCTTTTTGTACAAAATCGTGCCTGGATTTAAAAAATTGTCGTAGCAAAATTTATTAAGAAGTCGGAAAGACGTAATTTTCCGTAGAATTTTTCGTGTTTTACTCGACAGTTCTAAGAATCAAGTCTTTTGTTAAAAGAAAGATCATCTTTATCAAAAATGGCAGAAAGAAAAGCATGATGAAGTTAATGACAACAATCGTTTGAACTAAATATCAACGGCACTTGCAAACGTTTTATATAAAAGTAGAATTTGACGAAGGAACTTACTATTTACTATATTTGGGACATTTTTGTGATTGTTGTTGTTTGGTCTTTTCCTTCTTACTGAATCAAAAGCTCTTGTGAGCTATTACCATCACTCAAAGATACAAATGCATATTTAAGTATATCTAAGGGAAACCGGGTAAGGTCGAAACTTGAATATCTGCTAGATTTCCGTTTAGGTATATATATATGATTATGACTTCTAATGTAGCATTTTTCTAAACGAGTCTTTTTAGTAATATCAGTTGTTTAGATTAATAAAGGCCGATTAGCCAGACCCAATTTAAAGTATAATATGAATCATCAATTTTTTTATCTATCAGCCAATCAAATAATGCGTAACGTCGAATCTCTAAAAAAGCTCACGGTATAATTCTATCCGGTTTTTTTTCCTGTTGTTTTTAGAGAGAAGCGTACGTAATACAACCGGATAACCAGTTTAACGTTTAGTTTTCTCCAGCTGTGATCGGCAAAAATCCGGACATCATACCGGTGTCGTATGAGAGTCGCCAGTTCTATGAGAATTGACAGCACGCGTGTGCCCCGACCCGGAAATTCCGACGCGCATTTCCGGTATGAGAATTGCAAGTTGTTTACCATAGCGATCTTCCGTT
>JARWCS010338167.1:0-11714 GCA_034783895.1 Geukensia demissa | reverse complement strand
CAAATCCGTTCCTATACCGGTTGTGACTATCATTGGTTGTGACTATACGCCGGCTTTGTCTACTAAGTAACACAACAGATGACACTACTGGAGCAGGAGTTGTTTACCCT
Organism: Geukensia demissa; assembly: GCA_034783895.1. Taxonomy (NCBI): domain Eukaryota; kingdom Metazoa; phylum Mollusca; class Bivalvia; order Mytilida; family Mytilidae; genus Geukensia; species Geukensia demissa. The sequence goes on along the minus strand of JARWCS010338167.1, from coordinate 11,604 downwards.
TTCAGACAACCTGAACTCACCTTGGTTTTTGTAGTGTTCGTGTCAGTACAGCTTTAGTTTTCAGTGTAGTGTTGTGTGTTCTATATTTGTCTTTCGTTTCGTTTTGTTGGCCATGGTCTTATCTGTCTTCCAACTTAACTATTTCTACCTTTGGTATCTTTTAATTTCTTTCACGACAGTGGAAATATTCATTGCCATTAGATAACATATCAGAAAGAGAAATCTAACTTATTCATATTCGTAGCAGCGGCTGTTGTTTCAAATGTCCAAACAGCTATAAGAAGTTCAAATATCACTTTGACGGTAGTTATCTTTTTCAGAACGTCTCCAATAGTTCGTACAACTTAACTGCAGGGACACACTTACATACTGTACAGTCAGAGTTAATTCCTTGACACCCACCAAGTTTGCTTCTCCAAGGCGAACCGACCTACAGCTAAATTAGGTAATGCTGTTGGTGATATAAATGATAATTTAAGTTTCGATCATTTATCAAAATACGCTAGTGCATTTTTAGTTGAAGAATTGCACTTTATATCAAATTTTGATGAATTTTCTGCATGTGCTAAAATTTTGACCGTTACATTTAAACGATAAATATATTTTTTTTTCAAATCTCTTGAGCATCTTAGAAGATCAGAATGTACTTTCTCAAACCAAATGACACTCAATTATATATATAATTTCGTATCCTTTATTGCACAATATATGCATTCAGTGAGGTTTAAGGTTATTCTATCAACAAAGAATGAAATAAACCGATATTGCACATGAATAAGATAATGTTGTTATATAGAAAAGGGTATATAAAAGAATGACGAATAATTAGTTTTGCAGTAAATCTTTAACTGCCTATAATGGTTTTGTGCTGCTAAGAAGATTTCCGTATTTTCAACTTTCCAAGCATTTCCTCAACTAATACGTGCTGAGTATGAAGTGGCGTAGAAAGTTGTGTAGGCTAGGTTACGTATACGTCTTGTTCTTGTTTTCTATCTATCGACATGTCCCATTCGTCTGTCCCTTCATTTTTGTCTCGCCAGCGACGACAGTCGCTAAAGGCGAGACATAGCAGTCCAAATTCCGTCGTTGGCGTCGGCGCCGTCGTCGGCGGCGGCGTCCACACTTTTTCAAACTCCTATAGTTTTGTTAAATCTTTATGGATATTAGTGAAACTTGCTCAGCAACTTCTGTATGTTCAAAATATTTCATCCATAGTGAAATTTTGAAGAAATTTATTTTTATTTTCCCGTATTTTGAAGGATAACTGGACTTAGTCTGAATTTTGCTTGATTTTTGGTTAACCCTGATGTTAAGTTTTTTTCCAAAGTTTAATATCTTTGTCAAATCTTTATAGATAAGGCTTAAACTTGCTGAAAAGCTTCTCTACAGCATATTGATATCACCCAGAGTTAAATTTTGAAAAAAAATTATTCTGGCAGGTAATTGGACTTAGTTGTTTTTCATTGATTCAGGTAAAAGTTTTCAAAATTGGTACAGTTTTGTCAAATCTTATTGGATGTTGCCAAAAGTACTTCAAATGCTTCTCTATATTGAAAAGATATCCTTCAGGATAAAAGTTTGAATTTTTTATTTCTCAGTTTTATACATTTTCACCGATTATTGGACTTGATTTTTTTTAAAGTTTTGTTTAACCCTTAGGTTAAGTTTTTTTCAAAGTTTAATATCTTTGTCAAATCTTTATAGATAATAATGAAACTTGCTGAAAAACTACTCTTTTGTATATTGATATCATCCAGAGTTAAATTAAAAAAAAAGAATTTTAATTTTTCCGTATTCTGGCAGATAGTTGGACTTAGTTTTTTTCATTGGTTCAGGTAAAAGTTTTCAAAATTGGTACAGCTTTGTCAAATCTTATTAGATGTTGTCAAAAGTAGTTCATATGCTTCTCTATGTTGAAAACATATCCTTCAGGATAAAATGTTGAAATTTTTTTTTCTCAGTTTTAAATATTATGACCAATTATTAGACTTAGTTTTTTTTTAAGTTTTGGTTAACTCTGAGGTTAAGGGTTTTTTTTTAAAGTTTAATCATTTTGACAGATCTTTGTAGATAATAGTAAATATCCTATGGATACATGTATAAATGAATCTTACCAGGGAGCTGTACTTGAGCATATTTATATCATACAGACTTAAATTTCGAAATTTAAAAAAAAGAATACTTCATATACTGGCAATGCTTAGAGCAGGCTGGGACTAAAAAACACAATTTTAGTCCCAGGAGCAGGCGAGACACCAGGTTCCGATGGAACCGTACGATTTTTTTCCTTTAACTCTCACTATGCACTTACTAAAGATTGACTGATGGAATGTTGTTTGTGTCCAGTGATATTTTTTTTGCATATTCAGGACAAGAGCATATCAATGAATACGATTACTTAACCCCGCTGCACCCCGCTGCACCCCGCTGTGTACTAGACCTACACATTGAGCCAGTTTTTATCCTGCTAGCTCACGAAGGCAACAATCGGCGGGACGACCTACAACCTTTACAGACACATAATTCTGACTATGGGCCAACCATCTTACTACTAAACGCTGACTGCTTTATGCAAAAACATCAAATACTTACTATAAAATATCAAACAACACCGAGAGAACAAGACTGAAAATTCTAAAATATCTCGGTTTTCTGTCGTATTATTTTTCTGAAACTTGCTGATCCATTAGATGAAGTGATTCATAATGGTATAAAAGGCATTGAATTAAAAACTTTGGATCTTTTGTTTGTACTTACGCTTCTGAATGCATATATAAGTGAACTTTGACATTGCATACCACCAATCATCTTGTTTGAGCATTATTATGTTTGACGCAACTCTGTTTTATATCTTTAAAATTTATTTATCATGATTTGATTGATTATTGTGTTTCTAGAAAAAAAATACTGCGTTTCCGTTACGCGTTTGTTGTAATGGGTTTGTCTTCTCCGTATTCACTAAAAATCAATTAATAACGCGACAGGTGTTTTTACAGTATCTTTCCGAACGATTTTTTTTCATCCCGGTTTTTATAGGGACCTTTATTGTAAAATTTTCTTATGTAACAAACTTGTTTATTAGAGATTGTGTCCCGTGTTTTTTATTTATTTATTTATTTTTACTTTTTCTCCTGATTCAACTTGGCAACTCCTTTTTCGAATAATATTTGAAAATAGCGGAATTAAGTAAAACGATAAAAATGTTAAAAAGTTGTTAATACGTGTATCAGTAATTATCTAATTTAACAATGTTTGGAACATAACGACAGAATTGACATATTAGGTGAATCTAATGTAGAGAAACTTGTCATGTCAAAGAAAATGATTGTCTATATGAAGAAGAATAAGATCTATTTCCTGTCATATTTGTACGTATTTATAGTTAAGGTGACGATCTATCATTGAGAAAAGAACACGTATAGACACTAACAAACTGATGATTAAAACACAGGACAAAAAATTATCTTCGGAACAGAAGAAAATGTCAATTTAATGAATATGACCAAAGAAAATGGATCCGTACAGTGACTGAAAATATTTCAGTGTGGATTAATCGTATAAAGTAGTGGTGAAGATATTCAGTAAAGAGGTAATTGGTATTCAATAGTATCATTGAAATAATGTTTATCTTATTAATTTAACTTCTGTGAACTTCAATATGCTATATACATATTTCATGGGGTTTCCTGCTATCAGTAGCATTGAAGTAAGTTTCACTGAATTGAGTCACTCAGTCACTTCTATAAAATATCGATCAATCTTCACATAACTTATAGAAAAAGTTCTGAGTACTGTTGTATATTTGGATTTCTTATGATACCACTCATGCGGAGAATATTTTTTTTTTCACTTTTACTTTTTTTGCTCGAAGAATTTGTGAATTTTAGAAATTTCAAATATATTTTGATAGATTTTATATTTGGGTTATATTTGTGCGTAATGCAAGCAAAATATTCTGGGCGGTGCCAGATATGAATAAGTTGTCGGAACTTTAACTTTTCAATTTCAATTTGCACATTAACGACAACTGTAATACTTTTAACTTGTCGTTAAGTTAGTGTAATCTATTACTAAATTCCCTGTTGTTTTGAGAAATAACATCCAAAACTAAGGGACTTAGTTCAGTGAAACATACATCTGAATGTCCATATCAAATCAAATAACAAAAACTCAGTTTATCAATACACTATTGCCATAACAAATCCAAATCAACAAATCATGTAAAAATATATATTCTTTATTAGTATACGAAATTTTATCCGTCTGGTAAGTGAATTTACAATCCCTCAAAAACATGACTACAACGACATTGTTTAATTAAATTCATTGACCTATATTTAATTATGATTTATATTTCCTTTAATAAAAAATCTGTAATTCACATAACGGTCCAATGGTGCAGGTGTGGAGCGTGTTCTCCTAGCTTGTTCGCCTGAGTAGTGAAATGTTCTTTTTTACGATTTTGTATTTGGTGCGATTTAGAGTAGTATTCCACCCTTGTTAAAGGCTTTGTTGAGACCTCTATTATTGTAAATTCCTGTTTTTCTCGTGGTTGGAGTGCAGTCTCTCTAACATTTACCCCATGTTTTCATTTTCATCTTTATAAAATTTGAATAAAGCGTGGAAACAAATATATTTCCATGTTTAGCGGATCTTAGTGAATATCGAGTAGCATTAGTATGAAATAAATAAATTACATTAATAGCAGGTTCACTTTTGATCACATATTTTACATCAAAACTCCTTTGTGATATTCAATTCGCGTTGGATAGTTAGCCAGCCTATTTAATGTAATAAGAATGTAGTAGATGCATGAAGGATTATTCTTGCAGCTTAAGTAGGGTTTTCATAAAGACCAAAATTCCCAAAATATCTGGTATTGAGACACAATCTGATTTTTCCAGCTAGCCTTATTAAATATGCTTACATCATTTAAGTCAAATTTTGTGTACCATTTCAACTAAAAGCCACGCGTGACAGTCGCGAGATGACTGGCGACGATCGCGCGACGAAGTATAAAAATGAGCCCTTTGACATAATTTGATAAACTGTTGGAATCTAGTATTTTCAACTGAAGTGCTTATTCCCCTATCGGAATACTTTATAGGAAAATAACAAAATTCAAACATTTGTTTGTTATTATCTTTGACAGAAAATATTATCAAATATTTTATATTTGTTATGGCATTTAAATGTTTGCTATAAATATAAGAAAAGTTTGTAATCGAATTTTTTATCAATCAATATTAAATCCCTGTCATTCGAACAAACTGGAATCGTGACTAGAACCCAATGCAATAATCGCCTAGAGAGCAATACTCTAGAAGGTTTGTACACATATGCCAATCACGAAGTGACAGGACGGATTTCTAGGCAGGTCACTACGTGACAAGAACTTTCGGACACCTGTCTAATCCTGATTTTCCAAAGTGTGCTTTATATCTGTTATTACCATGTTGGATTATCTCAAAAATGATATTTCATTTGTCTAAATGTTTTCGCATTGACAAGTTAACCCTGTGAAACACCATGATGTCATCTATATAAATCTTCATATCGGATAATTTAGTAATATAGTTTTTGTGCAAAATGTCTTATGTATTACATGAAAACATATGTGTAGATGGATTAGTCAGTAATGTTGCTATATATTTTAGAAATAAATATTCCATAGTTATTTCTGTACGACTGAGAACATTAATTTCCTGTGTAGGACATTTATAACTTTCACACACACCTCCTTAACAACAATCGATTGACTTTTGAGTGGCCAAGGTGATATTTGACAAGAAACAAGTGTCCTTAGGCATATCACCGACCTCGTTAATTGCAAAGAAAGGTTATTATTACACATAGAATGATTTAGAAGATAAATGTAAGAGTGTACATATAAGATGCATTCAAAGAACAATGAACTTTTGTAGCGGCTCGTGATAATAAAATTGTCGATTCATATTTACAATTTCTTGTTTTACGCAAGTATTTCGTGGATTAATTAAAAATAAACAGCTCTTTTGTTTTTCTCGTTGTTGGAGTTCAGTCTCTTTGACATTTACCCCATATCTTTTTATTTTCAAATTATGTTCCAAATGCGAACTTAAAGTGTCATCGAACCGGTGAGTTTTAAACTCCTAAAGTAACGTTTAAAGAAAGAATATAGACTTTATGCCTACGATCCACATCTTACTTTTAAGAGAAAGAATATCGAATATTTCTCTCATAAAAAATTCAAAAGCCAAATTCATTTGCGTGTAAAACGTTTTTTTTTCTGGATTAACCTTCATTAGACACGCTAAGGGCCAAAATAATAGGAAGATCAATCTAACTTCTTGAGGTGACTATATGAAATATACAGTTCATGCCGTTTGAAACGCAGAAAAGCCACATATAAAGATAACAATCAGGCAATTTTACAAATAACAATGTTGGAAAGATGTCCACTGTATCTTCTTAACATACATTCCAATATCCGAAAAATAATAAGAGCAAATAACTCAAGCACGGGGAAGCTTTTAACGACATCCACACAGCAAAAGAGAAAATCTTCGTAATTATATTTAAAAGAATGAATATGGAATATATGTCAGAAAGAAAAAACATCCACATCTTACATTTAAAAGAAATAATATGTATTTTTTTTTTCTTTTTTACTTATGTTTATCACAGGTACTCGTGGACATGATACTCTATGGTGTCCCAGAGGACTCCCCCCCTTTTTTTTTTACAAAAAAATTCGATTTTTAAATTTTTTTCGTTTTTTGCGTCAAACATATCCCAATATTACCATAAATCATTAGGTTCTATCAAAGATGGGTTACTATAAAGGTATAAAGCTCGCTTTATACATATATGGTAACCCATGTTTCGAGCTTTATACATATATAGTACCTGTGATGTTTATAACAAATATCTGCCTGAATCTGATTGCCTATTTCGGTTACTAAGACTACTGATGGGATGTTATACTCCCACAAATGTTCTTGTAGCATATCAAAATTCCTTATACATGTATCTATTCAATATTCGGTAACCTTGTATTTTTATTTCCGAATGGTATAACATACAGTAGAACGGTTATAAGGTTTGTGCGTGTTCTTCTGTTGTTAATTGTAAAGGAGTATTCTGAATACAAAGTTTTGTTTAGTATGCATACAAAATTACTTAACGCACCACTTGTTTATAAACTTTGGTCAAATACAGTATTTTGTTATTGTACTCTAATTTATAATTTGCAGAAATCATTTGATTTTTTCAAATTATATTTTATTTTATTTTTAAATTGGAGGTGCATTTTAGAACTTTTCCAATATCAGAAAAGAGATTTTCTTAACAATTGTGTCAAAACAAACGTCTATGATGATAACTTTTTTAAACAGAAACTAAAACAAAAAATGCTAAAAACAATTTGTCATTAAGATTGGTTCAAAATACAAAGCCCTGTTGGAAACAAAAACAATATAAATTCCTCCTGTTATTTTGGGTTGAAAAGGAAATCAATAATTTGTGCAAACATTAATCGGTATTTTGTAAAATATATCCTTTCAAAGTTTGTGCATTCTGTTTACTTCATATGCAGCCTTTAGGTGTAAGAGTAAAGACATACATTTTGTCTTCTAGATTCAAACAAAACTTGTTTAAGATGAAGATCGACAGTCGAAAGTTTGTTCTTTCCTTCTTTTTGAGTTTCCATGTCTTATGGTAATTTTGTAATACATTCATGATACATGTAATTAATGCCAGAAAAAAAAACGCTGTTTAGTTCTTTAAAAAATGGAGGTTTGTATCTACCAAATCGAAAAAACATAAAGTTTCCAACCAAACCAATCCCATTTGCAATTATATTATTATATTGTTTGCAAATAAAATATGTTTAAACTAAATCAAACCAATAATCGTACCCAGAATGTCCGAACTTATAAACTGTATTGTCAAAATCAAAATGAGAGAAAAAATATTATGCAACATCAGAATATAATGGCAAAATAACTATCAATACATATTTATTTGTGTTAATAAAACAGAATACAATGTCAAATATTTACCCTTTGTGAAGTGAATAAGTTTAATCAACATTTTAACGGATCTTTTAGTCTATCTATGTTCAATATATAATGTTTACGTTATTAGGACTGAAATTGATTAAATACTGTTTTACGAAAGACACTATCCACATTTTTTCTGGATGTGCTCTGCGTAATTTCTCGTTATACTGTTGTCTCATGGGGCACGAAACAAGTTCTCAAAAAAGCTTTTTTGAAAAATGATATGCTCAAGTGATTTTATTTATTACATGCATGGTTAAAGTACAGTGTAAGTTAAAATAAATTACTACATTATGTTATTAGTATGAAAATGAAAAGCAGAAAAACAGAGGGAATTTACAAATCTAGAGGTCTCCATATTGCCATTCATTTATTCATTCTCATTTATTGGCAATTCAGAATTAATACAGTAGATACTATTTAAGCTTAAAATGATGTTTGGTTTGGATAACTCCACACTACCAATTTTACTGCATTTATTAATTTTCTGCACCTTTTTAAACAAAACACTGTTTAATTTAGAATTTATTCTGTAAAAATATAGAACAGTACCTGTCTACCTCCTCTAATTTTTTGCAAGTAACCAATTTTAATTATGTATATTATAATTTTTTTAGATATATTAAGAGATATCTAGTCGTTGTCACATCACTTCAGTTGAATAATGTTTATGTCTTTTAATGAAATTTAGGATATCTTTAAAAAGGCAAAACTTTGCATTGATCGTATGAAAATATATAATAACTCTTTAATAAATAACTTTCCATTATTGTTAATCAATTTCCGCATTGAGCTTTCTATCTTTAAATAACACATAATCTTATTTTATTACTAATTCAATAGAAAATATGACATACTCTGTCAATAATATATACTTCAATAGCAGTTAAAAGATATTTTTATCTTTTTCCGACCAACGTTTACTTATACAGCAGTATTTTATAAAGTTGCTAAATGTATTGCCAAGTAAGTAACAAAAAACTGATTTTATAAGCTCACCTGGCCGAAGGCCATGTGAGCTATTAGCGTCACTTGGCGTGCGTCGTCGTCGTTAACATTTTGAAAAAAATCTCCTCCTCTGAAACTACAGAATGGATTTGGTTGCATTTCTTAGGGTATTCTGCACAAAGTTTATGCTTTGATTTCTGATCTGTTGAAAAACATGACTGCCGTTACTAAAAATAGATCATAGGGGTCTGACCAAAGATTTACGCATATATCTCAAAAACCGTTAACTTTAGCCAAATTCTGACATGGGATGAAAGTGTTCAGCATGATGAAATCTATCTGTGGTGGTGAACATTTGTGGAATCACCTTATCTCTTGTAGAAGTTATGGCCCCTTTTATACGTTTTTTGCTAATTTTGAAGTTAAAGTTTTAAAAAAAATACTGAATGGATTTAGATGAGACCTTGTATGATTGTTTCTTAGGGTATTCTGCACAAAGTTTATGCTTTGATTTTTGATCTTTTGAAAAACATGGCTGCCGTTACTAAAATTATATCATAGGGGTCTGACCAAATATTTTCACATATATCTCAAAACCCGTTAACTTTAGCCAAATTCTGACATGGGTAAAAGTATTCAGCATGATGAAATCTATCTGTGGTGAAATTTTTCAAGGAAATTCTGTTACTCTTGTTGGAGTTATTGCCCTTTTCTGGACATTTTTTAGCTAATTATGAAGTGACGGTTTAAAAATGTTCTCCTCTGAAACTACCGAATGGATTTAGATGTAACTTTGTGTGATTGTTTCTAAGGGTATCTGTACAAAGTTTATATACAAGGCTGTTTGAGACAGCTGAGCGATTACAGGCTCCTAGGAGCCTCAAGTTATTAAAAATAACCACACATAAGCCTAAAATGACCCCTCAGAAATGCAGACTTCCAACCTACTCTTAATTTTGAAAATTTCACCCTCTAATGACAGACATTTTAAACCATTAGAATCACATTTTGACTGCATCAGTAAACATCATCCAACTCACAACCCTGCCCCTTTCAGATATTAGTGAAATGCTCCGATATAAACATAAAGGATACTTTGAATGTGGTTTACCATAAATTGATACAGTTTTTCAGATTTTATTTGGGTTTTCAGTGATTTGAGGTTCCTCCTCAAAGCAAGCTGAAATGATGCACAATACATATAAGTTGTGTCCCCCACCCATGACAGCAACAAGGATAAATATCATCAAATACATGTAGCAAAATTAAAAAAGATAAACATCCTTCTTTAGTACAAGCTGAAAAGTGATTACCCATTGGTTGCATCCCCATGTAAATTGAACACTAAAAGATATGTGTACCTTATATTGGGATCAGATGCTCACAGACTGAAATATCCCAAAGATACCTCCCCCGTGTAAATTAACAGACTGAAATATACCTCTGAACAGATAGACACATGCTGAAATACTGCAGTGAATGAAAGGCGCTGATTTCATGTTTTGTTTTTAATAAGATGCATAATCTGGCCATTACATTGTATGTGCATTACACTTTACAAAACACTTGGAATCTGAAAGATCCAGTTGACATGCTCAATGTACAAAACCCTTGGTTTGTCATAGCTGCCTTCACCAGGCCCTGTCTACTAAAACATAAACATGTAGTAATATCTAAATATAAATTTAAAATTCAGGCATAAAATCATTCCAGTAACTATACTCAATAAGCTTGTCATAACAAGTAAAATGACTTGGAAAACATATAGTCGACATGTAGATTGAATATGATGCAGATGATGTGCAAAAATGATCCTTACATATTTTGATGTTTTCTTAAAAAAAAGATATCAAACATTGGCACCCCATCAAAAAGTAAGATGTTAAAATCCTGTAGTGAAAGTCAATGCCAAATTCTAATACACATACATTAATAGATAAACCATACAGTTTCCCCAAACAGTGATAACCCTATAAAAGACTACAAATAATAAATTTTAATATTTTAGTAATTACTGGTTCAAACTCCAGAATTGCTGTAAGTCTTCATCTAACTACTTGTTTATAGGTATAATACCCAGAACTTTTACACGTTTTACTGTAATACATAAAGTTATCTCCCCTGTTTTCTTCAATGATCATGCTGACAGACATCAAATTTGCATATGATTTTACATTTTACAAAATATCAAATTTAAAAATTTGTAGACTTTTCAATGATGTACTTCCTTTTGCATGATTCTTAAATAAAATTCTCATAGAAAATACACAGAGATGTTTTTTGTATATTTTTTTAATTTCTAAAAATGTTTTGTTTCACCTCCACTTATATAGAAAAAGACTATTTTGTGGTTTTACTATAATAACAATTTTTATATGACCACAAAAGAAATGAGGTGGTATTATGATGTGGCACTGTTGTCGTTGTTTATGTAAGTTATCTATTTCTTGTCTGATTTTAATGTTTATTTTGTCTTTCTATTCATCATGACTAATATAAAAATAGGAGATGTGGCATGATTGTCCATGAGACGCCATCCACCAAATGACAGTAGAATTTAAACTTCTACAGGTCCCATTACGGCCTTCAATAATGAACCAGAGTCCATACCATA
>JARWCS010338158.1:0-11715 GCA_034783895.1 Geukensia demissa | reverse complement strand
TTTGTTCACATTAACTTTGATTCGGCAATTCTAATCCAGGTGAGCGATCACAGGCTCCTGGGAGCCTCTGGTTGGTAAATTTTACTGTTTTTTTGTATAAAACGGGCCAAAGGGTTTAAAAAATGTGATTTTGCAGGAGATAAGAAATTTTTATTTTTCATCTGATTTTGATAGGGTTTTTTTGCATTTGATTTCTCTCAATGAGAGCTTTCAATTTTAAGCCAATAAATTTTCTCAATCTCTTACCGTTTACAAGCTAGAGGGGGTCAAAGTGGAGGCGGTGGGTTGGGGTGGGTTGGAAATTCAATTTTGAATAATGTGGAAAAATTTTATTTTCATCTGATTTTGCTTGGGTTTTCTCTAAATGATCTGTATGAAAAATTTAACAACAGTGACACCAGTTTTTAGGATAATATGAGTCAAAATGATCAATTATCCAGTCATTTTACTGTGTCCAGTCATATTACTGTGTCCAGCATTTTACTGTGTCCAGCACTTTAGTGTCCAGCACATTATTGTGTCCAACAAAATACTGTGTCCACACTTACCCAAAGGTTCATTTGTACACCTTTCACATGTGAACATGCTGCAGTGGTATCATGCTGTGCTTGTGAAGCACCTGAGTTAATTATCTACAGAATGTTTTACGGTCCACCATATATTTACGACGATTTCATTTATATTTTTCAGATTCTCGATCACTGTCTCTAGCATCGTCAGAAGAAGATGTTCTTAACCAGTCCAGTACAGCAGGTAAGACATTTATTTACATTTGACCAATAGGATGATTACATGGTAAGCCCTAGGATTCGGATTTTTAAGTGAGTACAATACTTGCCTAGCAGAACAACTGTTAAATCTCTAACAGTTTAGGGAAAATCATTGTTATAAGGTAATAATCTTTAGTTATATTCTAAAATCACACCGTTCGAAATTATTTTGCAGTGATTATGAACATAATTACATTTGTATAAAGTGGAAAAAAAATAGGATAGAGCTTAAACAGTCAGGATTACTACCATGTAAGGAATGAGGTCATGAAAGGTCAAATGGCCCTAAAACTCTTCATATTTGTCTGGGTAAAAATATGAGCTTGGAAATTAAAGATGTTGCAAATTTGAATATAATCCCAAAGTCTCGTCAATTTTCTATGCTCGGATTTTTACCCGCAAACAAATGAACTTTTCCTACCTTAAACAATAGAATTCAACATTTTTGCAAAATATGTGAAATTCTTTTGAAACATAGTTAAATAAACCTAATTGATGCTTAGAACATGTTTAAAAATTAAAATTGGAACTTACTAAAATTTTCATTTTAGAAGTATATGAAAATTTAGAATATATTTCCGTTTTTGGTAGTGTTGTTGACTGTTGAATGTGCTGAGTGTGACATATCTATTAATATTTGCCATTTAAGCTGATATTTAAAGCTTAACACACGAAAATACAGTAGGGGAAATCCCTTAAACTCCAAATTCAAAATCTTGAAAATATGAATACCAAAATGTTTTGAAAATTCATTAATTGTTATCTTTTCTGTCTATTGAGGTGGTTTATTTGAATGTTTTCTGTGTTATCAATTCATTAGAACTTGTCCGATCAATGTTGAACAAAATTTAATCGCTAACTTTAACCTCAACTCGTTTATTAAAAAAATAATCATATTCCATACTTCCTCTAAAGTTTTCTTGGTTTTCTATTTAACAAAAGATTAAAATTTGTGTTTCAACTTACTCGAAACACTTTTGTTTACATACAATAAAGGTAATTTTGAAGGCTTATACCCCAGTAAGAATATGGAATTATGTATAGGAGTTATTCGGCTGCCTACAAAAATATATCAACTCAGTAGTGCCAATGTTGTCCATTTTGGAATGAGTTTTTAAATGTTTGAAGCTACCATCTACAGCAGAGAATAAACTGAAAAATGTAAGCGTAAAACTAGTAATAGACTGACAAAATAGTTTGTGTAATTAAATAACTATGATCATCCATTAAAAATGCAGTGATGTGATGTATTGCGGTTCTGAAAATGATGATTATAATCGAAACTTAAAATTGTTTTTAAAGAAAATAACTTGCATAGAAAGTTTATACCGCTTATGAAGAAAGTTAGTTCCGGCTCGAACACGACCATTGTATCACATTGTCGAATATAGAAAGAACATTCCGGATTTTTGACACCTCCGAAATTCAAAAATTGATCTTAAACATAAAATTCTATTCAACTGTCAAATCTTAATCGATGTTAAGTTTGTTCAGATGTAAGATGTGATCGAGTCAAGACTTAAAACGATAATATATAATATATTCTTTAAATTTATTAAAGAGCAGCATTTTAAAACTTTTTCCAATGCAAAAATTAACCAGGCTTCTTTTTTACCAAAAATATTTAGAAATGTACAATACATTTATATCGAATTGTGTGCATATAACATCAGCAGGCTCTGGTATTTATAACAAACAACAGATATTATCTATAGAGCGTCTGTTTGATTGTAGATTGACGTTTAAAAATTGAGTTGTGATTTTTGTAAATTGGGGGATTGTGTCATAAAATATAATAAATACAAAAATGTGACCATGCAATATCTTTACAACATGTTGCGAACGTTGGCTCAGAGGTTGGGTAACAAGATAAAGTCAAATTTAGCAGTGAATTCGGTCGGTACAATAAAGCCCGTATCGGTTCCTCTACTACTAAGCTGTGCAAAGTTTGCCTCATTTTCAATCATTTTCACTGTCAAATTTTATTTAGCATGTCATTTAAAATTTAAACTTGGGTCTCCCAGCAAGAAGTGGTATCCTCCCTCGGTTAAGGGTCTTTTGAAGTTTTTTTTTAATTTTGATCTTTCAGCGGGTGCTTGTTCTTGTTGACATGTGTTGCTGTCTTCCTGACACTTGCAACATATCTTTCTTATGTCATTTATAGTTTTAAAGGATCTTTTTTCTGTTAAAGTGACTTTCGAAAACGAATACACTGCAGGTGATGAGCTACGGAGGCAATGTCAAAAAGACACTGCTACATCTAACGACAAAATAAAATGTAAGATCTAGAAGTCTCTACAAAGCCGTTAACACTCCTTGTGACAAGTTTAAGATCGTAGAAAAATAAATCTGTATGTATGTCTGTATTTACTAGTATACAAAAGGAAAATCATGGGTTAAATATCAAGGAGACCATACTCCATCTTCGTAAAACAACACAAACAGATAAAAATTCATTGTAACAGATTGTAGATCAACAAATAAAACCTGTGTACGTAAAATTATGCTAATCATGCCTCAATGTTAAACATATATGAAATTAAAAAAAATAACAATATGAACTAAACTTCAATCAATGATATTGACTGTTGTCACATAAGTTTCTACAACAAGGATACTTCCAATCCAGGTTGAAATCGCGACTCCCAACATTCTATGGTCGCCATCATGAGTTTGCTGATCCATATGGTATCGGTGTTTCTCAACTAGTTACGGACTTATAACCGGTAATACAGCAATAAGTTGATCTCTTCTCGGATTGACGTTAACCCGGATGAGAGTTTAAGGATTTTACGACGGGTGTTGCGCGCCGGACAGGGGATGCTTACCGTTCCCGAGTACCTGATCCAATTCCTGGTATGAAAAGGAGTTCGTGCATTCCAAGATTGTGTTCCTTTTGTTTTTATTTCATCTTTTAGTTTGTTTCAAATTTATCTTGTCTCTTTGAACTGTGCAATTTTGATCACTCACATGGATATTCTACACTGGACTGACTTGGAACAGCCACATGATAAATGTCCACATATAAATTGACATCCAATACCTTAACGTTGAGTAGCACATGAATGACAAATAAACTACGAAAACAGTACAAAACCAAACGTACGGTTGCGTCTCCTAACGTGAGGCAGGCTTAATTCACAGGCTCGGGATTAAAATTGACTTGATGGATACCTTATTTTATCGTTACGTAATGCAACCTAAAGAGAGGGACAAAAGGACACGACAAGAATCATACAAAAAAATTTCTAATTCATCGAAATAAATATCGAAAGAATGATAACGATTGAAAAAGAAAATATAGTAAAGAGGGCGGCTTCTCTGTGGAAAAATTTCGGTTACCGGAAGCAAGCTCAAGGCACTATTTCTGTTGGTAAACCACCAAGCCTCCCAATACGCTGCGTTGTCAAACACAGTAAATCAAACGATATGGCAGTGATGACCAAACAGTTCCTGTTATGTTAGTATTTGTAAAATAATCGAAGAAATGAGAGTTTTAATTGTAGTGCCACAAAACAAGTTAAGTTACTGGCTCTTTACCCAGAAAAAGTTATATGTCAGATTTTATTTGCAGATGATACAACTGTTCATTGTTCATCTTGCGTATGTTCTGATATTGATTATAATTTTAATGTTGATTTTAAATTGATTCTGATTGAATTAAAAATAACAATATGATTTTAAATACTGTTAAATAAAAATCAATGATGATAGGTTCATATGGTAAAAATTAAAAATTGGATTCTGATTTGAATGTCTTATTTGTTGATAGGGCATTGGTCAATGTAAACAAAGGAAGTTACTTGGAATTCCTATTGATGACTGTTTGTCATGGCCTAAGCAAATTAGCAATTTAGCTTCGATTTTAAAAAAAGTAATTCGATTAATTTGCCGCCTAAAAACATACATAACTACGGAGGGCTTACTTTTATTTTATAATGCATATATCTTACCGCATTTTGATAATTGGTGTACAATATGGGGAAAAACCTCCAGTGGATATATGAATAAATTATACAAATTCCAAAAGAGAGCGACAAGAATTATTATGATGTTCCTTCACTTATGTTATTTTAAAAGCTTGGCTGTATAAAAAATTATCGTTAAGGACTTTTAATGTTTAAGTGTGTTAATAACAATGCTTCTTAATATTTATGAAACTTAAATATAAAAAGGAAATGTGGCATGATTATCCCCGAGACAGACATCCATCAAATGACAGACGAATTTAGACTTTTACAGGTCTTGCTACGGCTTCAATAATGAACCAGAGTCCATACCATAACGGTAGCTGTAAAGACCCGAAAAACAAAATGTGAAACTATTCATAAAACATGAAAATCGACCTTATATGTTAAAACATTATTGAACAAATAACAATAAATGACTAATTAAACAACGACAACCACACGTCTACAGGTTCCTGGATTGGGACAGGCACATTGCTCACTTCACATCTACTGGATATTCATTACATAACATCTTCATCATAATACAAATTTATTTGAACTGAGACCGAAGTCAAACCCCCATGTTTGACCCAAATTTTAGATTTTGTGACATAATTAATAAGTTGTTGTGAAAATGCTGTTTAATAAACGTCTTTTAATAATTCATTACTTACTCTTATATACTTTTCGTCATTTCGACAGCACGACAGGGTATATTTGACTATTTCAACAAGAATGTAACATTTTTCTGTAAAAATACTTAATTTTTGGAGGTGTTTTGTTCAAAATAGGTATGATTGCACCAAACATCACAAAGAAATTTTAACCAAACATTTGAACTTGATAGATTTTAAGTTATGCAAATTTGGTTGTGATGATTTGTGCGATCTATATTAAAATCGACAAAATTGTATCAAATGTAATTTCATATTTAAAGCAATTTCTGTGTGCCATGTGAACGTTGTTGAACGAATTAAACTAAAAATTCTGTTAGATTTTCTTTTAAAAGATATTTTTCAATACGAAACTATTAGACACTTCTTATTTTTAGCCAAATTCTTAGGCCAAAGGGTGAGCCTTAACGACCCTAGTCCTTTCGTGAATATGCAGTTACAGATTAGTAGAATGCTTAATCTCCAAATCTCAAATCTATCAAAATTCTACGCAAAGAGAGAGAGAGAGAGAGAGAGAGAGAGAGAGAGAGAGAGAGAGAGAGAGAGAGAGAGAGAGAATAAATCAGTTTGTCTTTATCGTTCAAGGGAATCAGAAAAGATTGACTGTGTTTATTGGTAACTGTGGTTACTTCTTTAAATCAAGTCATTACTTGCAGAATTGAAAACAAACAAACATACAACTTTGAACAATTCGGATTCAAACGAAAACCGGGCAGTTCATAAGGATTAGCTGTTTCTGTCTCTTTATAGACAACCACCGCATGTTCATTTTCCAATTCGGTATTAGTCATATTAGGGTAAAGGGGATTACAATCTGTAGGCGGGGAAAGTTAACAGCCTGTTTTTGGTTGACTGCAATTCACAGGAAAAGATCCGTCTTCATCTGTTAAATGGATATTCTATATTGGTCGACAAGATTGTGGTGTCCATCTTAAAATTTCCAAGTAATGACTTCTGTCGAGGAGCATGTTATCCATGTGTCTGATATCCATATGTATGGGCAGTTTCTATATGAACAACCCAGCTCTGTCTAGAAAAGCGCTGTATCGGACAGATACTCTTGAAAAATATGCGCTGGGAGATATATATATACGGCATCCGCTGGGGCAGCTAGAATTTTACTGCCAATGAACAGGAAGTTGACTTTGGATAGTTGAAGTCATAGCAAAAAAGATCAAGGTGTGAGGTAGACTTTGGGGTGTCTGTTGTGTCTTTTATTTCAAGCTCATCTGGGTAGATAAGATGAAGAAAAACACCGAATCATGCATTGTTCTGTAAAAGAACATCATATATATAACGGAAGCTGAAATTAAAGCTTTGGGCTAAGTTTCCTTCTTTTTTCTGTGATAGCACTTGAAGAAGTTGTGTCTCAAAGGAGTGTAGAGATAGATCGGCGATGAGAGGCGCACAATTAGTACCCTTTGGAATGCCGATCGTCTACTGAAAAACTGACCAAAGATGTTGTCAAGCAGAAAATCGTAGATTTTAAACTATCCTCGTCTATATATTTGTTTTGACACAGTATGTTTTGGTTCTATCGGCAACGATGTATGTGTATTGTTTTCTCCGTTCTTTTTGAGAAAAAAAACTATAAATTTAGATCTTTTAGTCATGATTTGGGAAGTGCGTATGTTATGACTGTATAGAGGTGGGAAAAGTCAAATGTTTTGATGCTGTTACAAGAGGAAATAAATCTTGAGTTTAAAATATTTATCAGGTCTTTGGAGTTCTATATATCCGCAACTGATTTATGCCACTTCTTGCAAAATTTGTGTCGCAGTATTTCTTGCAACCCGTCTTGAAAGTGGTAAAAAGCGTTTAGAGCAGCTTCGTGGAACATTTGGACGATCTTGAAATGACATTCTGCTTATAAGGAAACTTTTGTAACTTTGGTATCCAATATTATATAGAAGATCAAAGTCTTGAACTTTAGAGGGAATTCAAAAGGAAGACAAAGCTGACATATGATTATCAATTATTTTCTTTTATGAAAGTGTTATAGAAAAAGAAGATGTGATATGATTGTCTATGTGAAAGCTATCAAAACGTGTAAATCTCAAACGTCTACGTGTTTCTTTAAGGCTTTCAATAATGGTTAGATGTCCACACCATACAACAAGCTGTAAAAGGCCCAAAAATCAATTGTGATGATATTCAAAATATCAAAATAAGTAAACAATGCAAAACAAGTAACACTTGCGTTCACGTATGACAAAACGACATTAAAACCAAACTTTAGAAAACCAACTGTATAAGATTAAACTTTTGAAGGTAATACATAGTACGCAGACAAAAACAAATAAAACAAGATGCAACGCCTCTAAAAAGTAGTCGCTGTTTCTGACAGGTAGTTCAAAATCAAAACACATGTGATAGCAAACCTGGTTCTCTTAAGCAAAAACACGTCCAGTTGGATTTATTGTAAAAATATCACTGAAAGCCAAAGAAAACAAGGTGAAGTTTTGTAAGTTGGATTGCCATTAGTGCTCCCAATGTCATTAATGTAATGTAATGTTTTTTGTAGACAAAAATGATAGTACTTGGGGCTTTATCTGCTGACACGACAATGTATTTTTCATTAAAGATAGACAGAGTTTCGGTAACATCTGAATCTTTGAAAATAGATGTCGTTTTCCTGCTCATCGATGTTTTAGTCTGCTTATTCTAATTTGAATAATTGACTTTTCGCCTGTTGTGAAAATGACATCAATATCCTCGCTTTACCGTTTTGCCCATTGTCTTGCGTTGTCATCTGCAGAATCCTTCAACAGCTTAAAGTTGTATTTCCAGTTGATTGACTTTGGTTCACGATATTTAGGTCCTTAAGAAATCGCGTTTTAAGAGATTCGTTCTCAACTATATTTAAATCTCCTGAAATGACGTGAACAGCAGGACCGTATTTGAATGGGGGAATTTGCATTCAGGAGGTTTATTCCCTAGGTTATCAGTAGTGAGATCTTGCAATACATATTTTCAATTGAACATTTTGGGTGCAGTATATGTATAGAAAATAACTGGAACAAATTTATCTTTGAAATATTGTGAGTTCAGGCTATAACAAACTTATGGTGTAAGATATTGCCAAGTTTGATGGCGTGCAAACTATGTTAGCAAAGGAAAGAGATGGAAAGGAACGAGGTTCCTTTTTATTTCCATGTAATGTCACAAGTTTAAACAAGCGATGTTGACTTATATATCCAGGACTATAAAAACTAATTTGTACTTATTTGAGTAAGGGTCCGAAATAGTTGTTTGTAAACTTGGTTTGTATAATAAGTTTAGTTAGAGAGTGCAGATAGATGTTATGTGATACATTCCTAGATGGCCTGAATAAATGGAAGATTGATACATCGTGCATTTCATGTGATGTATAATGTTAATGACCATACGTCTAAGTCCGTTGTAAAAACTTTTTATCACATTAATATTGCTATACCTAGGACGTGATAATTGCCTATACTATCAATTTTGTCATTGCAAACATATGCCATTGGAAGTACCCAACTTTCTGATCAAGTGAGTGTATCTTCTGTGATATCCCTTTTCATCAGAACAGAAAGTTCGATCGATCACTGTTACAGCAAATATATTTTTAATCTGTTTTATTAAATGCACACTCAATAAGACATAAATATTTCAGTGTAATAAGTTTGTAGGGAAGTGTAGTATAAAAGGTGGAAATTTTAAAGTTTCAAGATGTTTATCAAAGGCGTGTAATTTGTCTAAAATATCAAGTGATTTGTTCACACTCCAAAAATATTTAATGCTATTATTTTCATATGATTTATTGAGTTATAAGTTCTTTTATGGTGGTAAGAGCACTAGTTAGAAAGGCGAAAAGATAAGTAACAGTAGACTTTTCGGACGGTATTTAAGGTTTCTAATCAATTTAGGTAACAAATACAGGGTTGGGACTTTCAATTTTCAACAAGGGCCTTACGTTCTTCTTGGCCAATAATGTGACTGTCTTCTAATTGACTTCCATTCAAGCGCAAGGCTTGGATAGGAAAAAAATATATAATTTAATTCTCAAGTATTTCCCTGCAGTATTTTCCTTGCATCACCACCAGATTGTTAGCTGCTTTGTCGGAGGGTACAAATATGAACCGGGTACCAAGTTTCTGAAGTTTACTCTGAATGTGAGTACTTGAGATTTGTTTCCTTTTTTAACTCTAATTTAGGTTCTGGTGAGATATGCGGATATTTACAATAGTGTCGAATTTCTTGAGAAAAGCATCATTTGATTTTTAATCGACCTTCTCTCGTTCACACCATTTTTTCAACGACATCTGGCCAATCCATTTTCGTATGTGGACGACAGGTCCTTTTTCAGAAAGTTTATGACCTCTCGATCGTTGATGATCTTTCAATCTCCAGTAATAACATGGTCTCAGGGATAATATCGAAAATTTGGATGTAGTGAATTCTAAGATTGACGGAGTGTTGTCTTCAGTGTTCAAATCTGTTTTATCTGATGTATTATTAAATATGTCATTCCTGCTAGATTTTTATAAGTATTTGAGATAAAAGGTGGTTCGATTTCATCAAAATAGGGAGGTATCAGATTTTTAATTGGTTGTGTCATGTAAATATTTGTTTTGTTTATCAAATCTATACCTCGGATTTATTTGATTTTTAGAAAATTAATTGTATGATCTTCTGCTTTATCTAAACGACGGAACATTTAATGATAACAAAAAGCTGTGATGATACGTGTTCCTTCATAGAGTATCTAGTTATAAAAAACCGTTTGATATCCTTTGAAAATATCATGTAAATTATTCATAGTAACAACATTTAATATGCACAATAATTGATGTCTACCGTCGCTTTTATATATTTAAAGTTCCTGAATGTGCAACTAGTGCGTTTTGAGGTTTTCGTTTTCTTTTAGACCGACGATTGCATACTGCGTATTAAGAAAAACTTAAGTATTAGCCTGAGACCTACGATTCCATATTGCCCATCAAGAAAAACTATTAAGTATTAGCCAGATTTTAGGGCAAAAAGATCAAACGTTTTTGCCCTAAAATCTGGCTAATACTTAATAGGTTTTTGTTGATGGGCAATATGGAATCGTAAGTCTCAGGCTAAAGAAGATGTGTATGAAAGTCTACGAGACAACCATCCAAACGTATGAATTACAAGGCCTTCAATAATGGACACATATCCACACAATAAGGCAAGTTGTAACAACAATCGGCCAAATAAGTACAAAATACAAAAAAGTGACAAATTCAACATTGAAACAACGACATCCATTGAATTACATGTTCCTGGTTTGGGATAGGCACATAAAGAATGTGGCGAGGTTGAACATGTATGTAAGCGCTACAATGTTTTATTACTATCTGAAAAATACTGACGTTTTAGAGAAACTTAGTAACAGGGGTCGTCAACACCTGTCTGATATTTTTTGTAGCTTTACAAATTATCTAGGATGTATATAAAAATAAAACTAAAGTAAAGTAATTTGAATATTTAATTGGCACAAACTCATCAATATAAAAAAAATCAGGGTCTTTCTAATATCCAAACACATTATGATGAAGGAGGAAGTCAATCTGAAAAAATTATATAATATATGGATTAATAAACAGGACAAATTGACTGTATTTTTATTTTCTATTATATTTGATATTTTCTCATTAAAGGTAACTCTTTGATCATCGACATAATTGTATTTTAACAGAAAATGTTTTTTATTTTCAATTTCATTTGAGCAACATAGAGGGAACAGTATTTTACTCAAGCTCCAAACAGCGGTCAACGTTCGTACCTCAGCTAATAAGTCGTTACTAGCCAAAGCTAGGACGTGTCACCACTGTTTCGGAGTTTGTATCTTACTAACCCTGCACGTCCAAGAATGTACAGTATTTGTTTCAATTACAAAAAACATTATGTAAAACACTGACACAAACAGTCTTGATAAAGTATGAAGGCAACTATACTTGTACACTATAGTATATAACCTAGCATGGAATCCAAATAAACGTGAAGAATAAGGTTAACGACAACTACCATAAACTGTCTTGATATAGTATGAAAACAACTATACTTGTACACTATAGTATATAACCTAGCATGAAATCCAAATAAACGTGAAGAATAAGGTTAACGACAACTACCATAAACTGTCTTGATAGAGTATGAAGGCAACTATACTTGTACACTATAGTTTATCAATCTCCGAATCAGAATCTCCTAGTTTCAGTTAAACCTCCAGTAGTCGACCCTGTCATTGGTGATTACACCATTTTGTGAGCTTCCTCTCATGGCGGTCATACCTGCTTGTGACGCAATAATTTCTTGACGTCAAAA